>JBBPKI010001028.1:0-15464 GCA_038089155.1 Nevesoporus exiguus
TAGGACTTGACTATACTCCCTTTCCCTACCACTCTATCTCATTACCTTGCCATCATTTGTGACAACCCCAGATCCTAGGGGCAAAGGGAATTACTTTACCAACTTCACATTTCACGTGCATTTGCGCTCCTATTACCTTTTACGTATACCCCAGCTATATGCTGGTGAAGGTTGGTTGCACATTAGGGCACCATCAAGGGGTGAGCTCGAGAGCTCTTAATTGGTTTAAAAACCGCCTCCATATGTTCTATTTTGAAGGAGCCTTGGCTCATGTCCACGTGAGGCACATTTATTCTAAGAATAGTCCATACAACTAGTTGGTGTTGCAAGAGTGGTCTTGTGCCTGACATCACTAGTTTACATATGAGTTTTGAAGACTCTAGTTGGGAAGGTTTTTAACCCGATAGAGTAGAAGCTGGTGTTGACCAAGGTCCATGCTTCTTTACAAATTTTGGATGTTTCCCAACAACCCCGCCAAGTCCGAGAAGATTGAGGTTCGCCTTCCCTCAGAAGAAACCATCTTTGGGAACAATTACAAGTACCAAAGAGAATACTCGTTTGACCCCAATGATGGCTATATAGACCAAACTGGAAGATTCCACTTCTGGAATGGTGACCTAGCCCAAACAAGAGGAACTACTCCAGACGAAAGAGTTCCTGAAGAAGACCCTATTGGATAACACCAGTCCACCCCCTATAGCAAAATACAAAGAGAACAAGAGCAAGAGTGGGAGCATTATCACCCAGAAAATGGGGTATATCACACCCCTACACCAGTCCCACTTGTCAACATCTTCAAGGATGTTGACTTCCTCCCCTACCTCTTAGACTGAATCAGAGAAGGAGAACCATTTGACGAGTTCCTTCTACAAGCACATGAAATCCCTGAAGACCAAGCCTTAGCATTCAAGGCTAGAGTCTTACAAGTACAACTCTTCAATCACCATCCACAAATCAGACAGGGCATTGAAATCTTAGAAGAGTTACAAGAAAGGTTGAATAACCTAAGAAACCTTTGTACACCATCCCTCTCACCCAAACCAGAAGCAGACCTGGTTCCACAAGAAGAACATCATATTGTGGCACCAATACTGGGACCCACACCCACATGTTGACTCTGAGACAGATGACTCATTGCATGACCCCTCAGACAACCAGCCCTCATCCCCCAGCTGGAACTCCCAATCACCACCCACATAAGATCCCATACCAATGGCAACTGCCAAGCACATCGCTGAGCTGGTTGAACAAATCAACAATCTAAAAGACCAGCTCTAGACTCTACAAAGGGCCAGCAGAGTAAAGGAAACAAGGACAATGGAGGTGAAAATTAGCAAAAAGGTGGAAATGGTCCCTGATCCAGGAAGGTTTGATGGATCGAAAGCGAAGTATGATAGCTGGAAAATAAGAATACAATTGTACCTAGATGGTAACCAAGAAACATTTGTAACAAACAAAGACAAGGTAGTTGCTATCCTCACAAGGATAGGACTGAAAGGAGAAGAAAAAGACAACCATGGAGCAGAGCAATGGGCTCAGCAATACCTAACTAGGTTTATGGAAGGAGATGCTCTATGACCCACAGTAGAATCGCTTTGGGATGTAATGGACCAATGATTCAAAGCAATAAACAAGATCGACGAAGCACGCATGAAGCTGGAAAGATGTCGACAATACAAAAATGAAACAATTCAAGACTTCCTTACCAGATGGTTAGGACACTATTATGATACAAAAGCAAATCCAGCTGAAGCAGATCCTAACAGTGTCAGAATGCTGGAAAAGATAGTAAACGAAGACCTGATGCACCAGATCTTTTACAATGGTGGAAGGAAGGATTCCATATGTTAAATGCTGGTCTCTCTGGACTCAAGTCTGACCAGAGTTGCAGAGTTCTAGGGGTTATTGGAGGAGTTAGTATAGGAGTTGGACTGGAGGTCCGAGTGGAGGAGTCGGAGTGGAGGTGCTCAGGAGGACATTGGCGCAGGACTTATGTGTTGCACCTCTAAGCAGGTCCATGTCCTTGTATTTTGGAGGCACAGGAGTCTGACAAGGAGGAGATGGGGGGATCGTGAAATGAGGGGAGAGTGCTTTAGTCAATATTCATACTGAGGAGTACATACAGGAGGTACAGGAGTTAAATAGTGTGGAGTAAGTGAAGGAGATACTAAACAGGATGAAAATAGTATCTGACAAAGGCGGAGAACAACATGAAAATATTCTAGGAGGTAAGAAGCAACCTAAGGGTCGCAGAATGTCAAGGGTAATACTAAGGGATGGAGAAGGGATGAAAGAACAAAGAGAAGGACAAACAGGGATAAAGTCTGGGCAGTTCCAAGCGAGCACAGCCACAGGTCCAATTGGAGGAGCAGAGCTCTGAGGAGCTCCATGCATGGTGGAGACAGAGATGGACTAGAGGGGAACAGAGGAGACTGGAGTAGATCAGAGAAGGGGCTGGAGGAGGCAGAGATGGCTGGTTTGGCACAGATATGACAGGATAATGCAATAGGCATTGATGAAGACAACAAAGGCATACAAATGATCCCTGAAAATAGAGTAAGGGCACAAACAAAACAAGGCTTCACTATCAAAGGAGAAGAAAGGAAACTCCTCAAAAGGATTGTAGAAGCACAAGAAGAATGGAAAGGCGCTGTAAAGTTCTAAATGTGCCTGCGTGTGAGGCAAGAGAAAGGTGTGGGGTGATATGTTCGTCCCAGGGAGTCGCAAGGCAATGCCAAATGGCTGGAAATAGAATAAGAAATGGTCGAGAAAGAGCGTACCACTGGTGTGGACAACTCCTATAGGGGCCTTCTCCAAAAGGAACTGGGTACGATGCATTCCCAGACTTCTGCGTGCAATGCAGACAGCGAGGGATGACTTGGACCGGGCTTACAGGCTTATACTGGGCGTTCTAACATGAAGGAGAGTGGAAAAACTTTTTAGATAACTAATGACATGTCTAAGTAGTGCTCAACTAACATAAAACAATGTCAAATAGGTAGAAATAGTAAAACCAGCCCAAAACAATGTAAACCGGTCGCAAACAAACATACCCGGACATCAGAATACCGGGAAACAACACCAGGAAGTGATCCTGGCTGGTATAAACCAACTCCGGCCGGTTTCTGTGCAACCTGGTCATGTAGGGGATCGATCCTGACTGGAAACACACCGGGAAGTCATCTGGTCTACCGGGATAGCGTCGGGATGACCGGGATAACTTCGGATGAGTTGCAAAGTCGTCGGATGCCCTATAAATCAGAAATACAGACGTAGGGAACTACAGTTCTCTACAGCGCAGATAAGCCTAACCTTCTAAACAAAGATGGAATTCTATATCTTGGTGATAGGATTTTCGTCCCTAACAAGAAAACATTGCACTAAGATATTATCACCCTTTACCATGATTCTCCAATAGCCAGACATGGCAGTGCTGAGAAAACTTGGCAAATAATAGAACAATATTTCCAATGGAATAACCTTCGAGCCCAAGTAAGAGAATACTGTTCTAGATGTGACAGATGTGCTCGCATGAAGCCAGAAAATAAGGCCCCAAAAGGAGAACTCATTCCAAATCCCATACCAGAAGGTCCATGGAGAGACATCTCTGTGGACTTCATTACCAATCTTCCCCCTTCCAACTCCTATGACTTTGTTCTGGTTGTAGTAGACCAATTCTCAAAAGAAGTGGAATTTATCCCAACAAATAAAACAATCACCAGCTTAGGAATAGCTAAGTTATATAGAGACCATGTATGGAAGCACCATGGTCTCCCATGGTCCATAATCTCAGACAGAGGACCACAATTCACTTCTCAAGTAATGAAGGATCTTGGCAAGATGCTCAAAATCAACCTTAATATGTCCACAGCATTTCACCCTCAAATAGATGGACAGACAGAAAGGGTCAATAGAGACCTTCAACAATATCTTTGGCTCTTCACAGCTGAAAAGCAAGACAAATGGGCAGAGTGGTTACCACTGGCACAATTCTCTTACAACAATCGCCAGCACTCTGCTACCAAAAAGACACTGTTCAAGGTCACTAAAACCTACAAACCAAGAATGGGTATTGAATCCACACTCACAAAGAATGAATTGTCCTCAGCCTTCGCACAGGACTTTTCCAAGACACTCAAGCAAGCTAGAGATTCTGTCAAAAAAGCTCAACAAACAATGAAAAAGCAAGCAGATAAGCACTGCACCAAGGTTCCAGATATGGTAGTCAGAGACAAAGTCTGGCTATCAACTGAGAACATAAAACTCAATCGGGCCTCAAAGAAGCTCACAGAGTGATGGATCAGCCCTTATGAAATAACAGCATTTGCAGGCCCTAATGCCATAACCCTTAAACTCCCTTCCACCCTGCAGATTCACCCAACTGTAAACATCTCAAGGGTAAAACCTTATAAAGAATGTCTTGAGAAACAACCCATAATAGCCCCAAGACCAATTGCAGGCACACAAGAAGGAATTCCAGAATTTGAGGTAGACTACATAGTCAATTCACACCTCAAAGGACGAGCTTTGGAATTTCTTGTTTATTGGAAAGGCTATGATGAGGAAGACTGCACATGGGAACCTCAGAGCCACCTCTCAAATGCCAAAGAGGCAATAAAGGACTTCTATTTATTGAACCCAGCTGCACCTCACAGACTTCAGATGACTCAAACGGACTTTGATTCTCTTTTCTCTTCTTATTTGAACATCACAGAACCCTCCCAAGTTCCCTTCAATTGCCTGGAATGCGATTCATAGGAGGGGGGTAATATTATGATTTCTCCACTTATCTTATCTTATCAAGTCACATGACCACTATCATGTGACTGTGGGACATGTCACCTGACCAAGTCTAGGTCAAACCCTTTCACTTCATTCACAATCGCTCTAGACCCTTAACTAACATGCTCGTTTAATCTCCATTAGTCTAGACCTATGACATCACTAATGACATAGTAGCTTAGTCACTTATCTCTGACCAGCCCTAAACCTGTAAGTAGTATATAAACTGAATGTCATCAATGACTGGACTTCAGTCAAGTCCTGGTTGATTCCCTATATTATCCTCTTGATCTCTTAGCAAGTTCCCTAGTGGTGACCAAAGCCTTAAGTGGTATAGGTTGCCAACAGAAGTGGCCCTTCATGGCCTTGATCCATCTGGTGGCATCCTCTGACTTCCCAGAGAAGTCAGCAGGGAGGGTAGACTTGAGCTCAGACTTGGATGTCACTGTGGAGGATGATGAGCAAGTTGATTGAGCAAATATGGCAGGGTCATTCCAATTCCTTGGTTGTGACCTGAGCAATGATATGAACTGACAGAAACTCTATGCTTCCTCAGTGACTGGTTCTTTGGGTTGGAAGGGTTTCCCTTGGCCTTCCCATATGTCAGTGGGTGTGGTGGAGGCCTCTAGCTCTCCTGGTTGATCTACTGGAATTTCCTCATCAGTAGAGTCCTCTTCTGGTGCCCTGAAGGTGGCAATATGCACTGCCCTTGCTAGCACTCTCTGTAATATGGTGGTCTGTTGTCAAGTATCCCTAACTGATTCCTGATGAGAATGGGGGCTGGCAGAAGAGCCAGGTATTCTGCAAGAGGGGTGTTGAGAATCTATGGTGGGTCATTCTGAAAGAAGAAGACATTGGGGACAAGCTAGTTCTTTTGTAATGCAAAGGTGCACTTCCTGTGTGACAAGCCATTCCTAGGCTGGGCTTTGTTGGCAACCTATCCAGTTAAGGCTTCGGTCACACACTAGGCTTGCTTGAATCAAGAGGATGAGGGGAATCAACCAGGACTTGACTGAAGTCCGGTCATTGATGTATTCAGACTTATATACTACAAAGTACTCTAGGGCAGGCATGTGAAGACTTACTAAGGTAATGACATCACTGTGGAGCAGAATTAGAGATAAGAGCCTAGAGCAACAGTAATTAAAGAAGCGTGGAGATAAGGGTCTAGAACGAGTGTGAATGAAGTGAAAGGATTTGACCTAGACTTGGTCAGGTGACATGTCCCACGGTCACGTGATGGTGGTCATGTGACTTGATAAGATAAGATAAGATGAGAAATCATAACTGTAATGGTCTTGGTGTATCGAGTTATGCTCACTAGTCTATCTCCTATCCACCGGCCCAAGGGAGGCACTCACAAAGAGGCTCAGTGTCCTTAGGTGGATAGAGATGATGACGTACTTTGTATGTACTCCTCTGAGTACCCTTAGTTAGTGGGGTGATCCTTCCTGGATTGGCCAATGACAGAGTCCTTCCTGGACAACGAGTATGTACTCCTCTGAGTACTACCGACTCCCTCTGCAAGGAATGAGGAGCAAAGCGACTGGCTACAATGAGTAGCGAGCTTTAGTGAGCACGAGTTGATAAACCAAAGAATGAGTTAAGAACTGGCTAAGGTTCCTAGGTACATGAACCGAAGCCTTAAATAGTGTCTAACTACTGCTGAGTAAGCAGATGATCAAAAGATGGAGGCTAAGTATCAAGATGGTAGTTTGGGAAACACATCACCCAATAGAGAGATGGTGATGTAGGAGGCAGAGTCCAAAAGATGATCAAAGATGGGAGCTGAGAAGGCGAAGCTATAGTAATGGGATCAGTCGGATGTCATCCGAATACAGGATGACTAAGTATGGAATGTGGACTTCCCATGTGATCGGTCCCTCCCAAATGCGAAGGAAGAAAATAAGGAGGAGGTGACCTGAGAGAAAGAAAACCATAACATTACCCCCTTCGTATGATTGAAGCCCTGCTTTGACTCTTTGTCCATATTCATCAATCTCTATCGGGTCCCTCTGGATCTCCCTCATTGACCTCATAGTCACTAGTATCATTCTCGAGGACAGCGTCACATACGCTTCTGTGGTGTCCCATCTCCCCACAAGTAGTGCATCGGATGGTAGGGCAGTAGGGGGAAGCATGACCCCAATGGTGGCACGTATTGCATTGAAGAGAGAGGCACTGATTACTATTATGCCCTGGCGCCCAGAGTTTACATTTGGGGCAGTGGTATTGAGGGCAGTGCTTGCAAAAGTGCCCGAGTTCTCAGCATTGAAAGCAACGGGTGAGCACGAGATTCTCGGGGAGGATATCGAGGTGCGGTGGGGACGGAAGGATGCGATTTTCAATGGACAGCTGGTGACGGGCTGGGGGAATGGTTGAGGCTCGAGGGACAGGTGCATGGACAGGTAGACCAGGAGGAGACAGGGTGGGAGTGGATGGCGGTGGGGACGCTAGACGCTCGGGGACAGCTGAATGGAGGACAAGGTCTCGTTCCTCATATTCGTTTAATTCCTCGTCAGTGAGGGAAAGATAGATAGGCTGGAAGAGAGGCCATATGTCTTCCAGATCAATGGAAATGATGGCGTCATCAAAGCCAATGGCGAGGAGAGCGTCAAGGAGATGGGTACGTATCTGTTCCACTCCAGTCCTTGCTCTGTCGAGATGAGGGGCAGAGATATTGTGACGATTAGGAAATTGATGAAGGTAGGTCGTGGTGGAGTTGAGCGAGGTGGCTAGGGCGATCAGGGATTCCAATCCTCTGATAGATCTGACATGGGGGGTTCATCCTATAATACAAAGAAGAGGAGGGCAAGACAAGATAGTAGAGTAGAGTAGACGTTTGTGAAACAGAGGAAGAAAATGAGCAAATACCCGGCAAGGACTAGTAATATTGAGAATATCATTCGACATGTTGTTCTTTTAGATGTGGTGGAGGAGTTTGTTGACAGCTTTGGAGAAGAGGATGGCGGTTGGGAGGAGAGAGGTGAGGACAGTGCAGATATAAAGGAAAATGAGAATGGCGATGAACTGTTGGTCAGTCATGGATCAATCAGTATCCAGGTGAGCAGATTTATACTCCGCCAACAGTTCCTGAGTGGCGTCAAGGTTTGATTCAGGTTCCCAGGTATTTTCGGATGATGGGTATCCTAGCCACTTGATGAGATATTGTCTTCATGATCCTTTTCTGCGGTGGGCAAGTATCGCCTCTACTTCATATTGTTCCTCGTTGTTAAGGAGGTCAGGGGGCAGTCTGAGGTAGTTTTCTCCATGTTCCTTCGTAGTTTGGTAAGGGGAGAGAAGGGATGCATGGAAGACATCGTGTATCTTCCATGTGGGAGGTAGTTTTAGTTGATAGACGACGGGGGAGAGTACTTTGGTGATTTCGAAGGGGCCTTCCCGTTTTGGGGCGAGTTTCCTGGCTGGGTGATTAAAGCGGAGATTAGTGGCTTCCAACCACATCTTATCTCCGGTGGACCAGGGTTTGAACTTAGAGGAGATCCGATCTTTCATGAACTGCACAGCCTTCTGATGGGCGGCCAGTGCTTCATCTCATCCCTTGGTGATGAGTGCCATGCGGGTTTCTAGGGCAGGGAGGAAAGTCTTTCCCAAGGCAGGGTAAGATTGGGGGTGATATCCCATCATTAGAAAGAATGGGGTTTCTTTAGTAACAGAGTGGACAGCGGAGTTATGTGAGAATTCAGCGGTGGGAAGGAGGTCTATCCAATCTTGTGGCCTTCCTAGGCAAAAGATCTGTAGGTAGGTCTCTAACTCTTGGTTGACCCGTTCGGTCTCTCCGTCAGTCTGAGGGTGGTAGGCAGAGGATAGTTTAACGTTGTATTTGAGTAGTTGTGCCAGCTCCAAGGCGAAGGCAGAGGCGAATTGGGGGCCTCGGTCAGAGATCACTGTATCGTGGAGTCCAAATCGGGGGAAGATTTTAGTGAAGAATAGCTTGGCGATGCCTTCCGCATCAATTGATTTAGAGCATGGGGTGAAAATTACCCCCTTCGTAAGGCCGTGGTCGACCACGACCATCACAGCATCAAAATTTCCAACTCGTGGGAGTCTGGAGACGAGATCGACGGAGATCTGCTGAAATGGGCGAGTGGCGGCGGAGGAGAGGGGGGAGAGCGGCGGAACAGAGGGGTGGGTATTCACTTTATTGGCTTGGCAGGTGGTGCAACCTAAAACAAACTGCCGTACAAAGGTGGATAGACCAGGCCACCAGTAGTCTCTGGCTAGGCGCTGTTGCGTGCGAAAGATCCCTTTGTGTCCCCCAACAGAGGATTCGTGGAGTCGAGTGACCCGAGTATGGCAGGCGGTTTCAGGGACATAGAGGCGATTTTTAAAGAAAAGATTCTCCCCATCATATCTCCAATCCTGGAGGGAAGATCAGGGGAGTAGAGGTAACTCATCCTTGAGGGCCTCGATTGCCTGAAGGACCAGAGGGTCGGTGGCCGAGGAGGAAGATATTTTTGTAGCGAGGGCGAGGTTGAGGGCGCGGATGACCTCATGTTCCGGGAGGTACTCACGAAGGGACGCATCTACTGGGATGATGGTCGCAAGGGAGTTGTCTGAAGAGGTGTCCACCTCATCTTTCCTAGAGAGGGCGTCAGCAGGGGCCATTCGTGTCCCAGGGGTGGCCTGCCAAATAAGGTCATATTCTTGGAGAAACAAACTCCACCTAGCTTGTCTCCTAGAGAGATTCTGTGGAGTGCGCATGTATGTCAGATTTTTGTGGTCAGTGAGTACAGTAACCAGGTGTTGGGTACCCTTCAGGTACTGTCGCCATTCGTCTAAGGCTTTGATTACCGCCAGTAACTCTCGATCATAGATGTCGTAATTTTGTTGGGCGGAGGTGAGGGTGGAGGAGGAGTAGGCAACCGGATGTAAGTCACCGTTCCCGTCTGCTTGCATTAGAACTGCTCCTATGGCGGTAAGGGAGGCATCGGTCATCAGGACGAACGGGCGTTCCACATTAGGGAGCATTAGTACTGGTGCTTTCATAAAAATCTCCTTCAGAGATTGAAAGACAGTCTCTTGTTCAGTTCCCCATATCCAGAGTTGGGAAGCTTTCGTTAGCAGATGTAAAGGGGCGGAGATGTGAGAGAAATTGGGGATGAACTTCCGGTAGAAGTTGCAAAACCCAATAAACGAGCGTACTGCCTTTACCAATCGCAGAGGTTGCCATTGCGCGATGGCAGAGAGCTTCCCTGGGTCCATTTTGACCAGTCCCTTGGTAATTATCATGCCGAGGTATTCTACTTCTGGTTTGTCAAACGAACACTTGGATATCTTGAGGGAGAGGTGTAGTTCCCGTAGTTGTTGCAGGACCTTTCTAGTTCTTTCGTGGTGAGTGGGTAAGTCCGTGGAGTGGATCAAAATGTCATCCATGCAGATGATTACCCATCCCTGGGAGATATAATCATGAAAGGAGTGATTCATGAAGGCCTGGAACGTCGCTGGTGAGTTGCACATCCCAAAGAACATCACCATGGGTTCAAATAGCCCTTGTGGGGTGATGAACGCCACCTTCCACCGATCTTCCGGTCAGATGAGGATATTGTTATACCCCCATTGCACGTTGAACTTGGTGAATATGGAGGATCCCTTGAGCTTATCAATGAGGTCAGAGATCAGTGGCAAAGGGTAGGCGTTTTTAACCGTGTGCTCATTGAGATACCTGTAGTCTTGGCACGGTCTTAACTTTCCGTCTTTCTTGGGAACAAAGAAGAACGGGGATGCTTGTGGGGATTTAGATGGTACTATCTGTCCCGTCTTCAGATGTTCTTCGATGAACTCTCGACATGCCTCCTGTTCTAGGGGGTTTAGTGGGTATACCTTTGCTATTCTGGGTACGTAGGTCTCCTTCAACTTGATTCTGTGGTCGAAGGGTCGGCTAGGGGGAAGTTCATGGTGGGTTCGTTCCTCAAAGACGTCCTTGAACTCGATAAAGGGGTTGGGAATTACTTCCTCCTTTTTGGTAGTTTCCATGGCAATCTGGGTGGAAAGAGTTACTTTACTGATCGTTTCAGCATTGCCTTTCGTTTCTTCAAATAATTGTTCTAGTTCGTTGTCCGGGTCCATTCCTAGATACCATAACAGATATCTTTGCGGGGCGATGTCTGTGGGTTTTGGCGGAGGTTTCGGGGCATCCGGGAGGAGTATGGTTCCTTTTGCCCAATCGATCGTGGGGTTGACTCTTCTGAGCCAGGTGATTCCTAAGATTACCTGCGGCTGGCTGCATCCAATGATCAGTGGACAGATCTGGGTCTTATTACCTTTGATGATCATTGCTACCGTGGTCTTGGTAGAGATCTTCCCTCTGGAGTTCTCCGTTCCATCCACGTTGTAGGCTTTAACAGGTCGGATCAGGATGATCGGAGCTTGAAGTTTCTTGACTAGGGCGGGGTCGATGAACGTGCCCGTTGCTCCGCAATCTACTAACGTGGAGGCTTCAACGATTTTTGAGCCGTGTCTTAGTTTTACCGGGAATCTAATTGATCTAGTGGTACAAGAACTAAGCAGTACAGGCATGATGATATGAGAAGCAGACGTCGAGGCTACTTCTCTCTTTAAAAATCCTTTTCAACTTCATTAGTCTCCTGCTCCTCTTCTTCATAGCATGTTTTGAGGATAGCGAGGATTTCTTCCCTGGTGGTTCCCTTACTTTCCAAGGACTGTACGTATGTCTCAATGGGGGAGGGCTTGGGCGTGGGTGTGGGGGTGGTAGCTACTGCGGCGATGATGGCGGGTTTCTTGGCTTTCCTGGGATGGTTTCTGGTGGAACAGCCTTCTTTCTTGCAAATGAAACACAGCCGGTTTCTGATGCATCTGGCCTTCTCAGTGGGGGAGATCTTGATGGCGTCTATCTCCATGGTGTTCGGATCTCTTCTGGAAGAAGAGGGGAACTGTCCTCCCACTCTGATAGAGTGGATCAGATTCTGCTGCTTATGGAACTTCTGGGCATCAGAGATCCATTTCGTTAGCGTATTGGGGATGGTGGCCTGCATCAGAATCAAATTGCCCAGCTTCTCATTTAACCCCCTTAGGAACTTCCTGCAGACTTCTCCTTCGTCGGAGATCTTGGCCTTGCTTTGAAGGGCTAGGAAGTCTTGTATGTACTCCTGGAATCCATTGTCGATCTTGGTGGTGGGGTCACAGTTGACTTTCTGTCTGATGAAATCTAAAGCGTTGGCGGCATTCTGCTTTTCTTTGAATGGGACGAAGGCGGCTAGGAACTCTTCTTCGAGTTTCGCGAAGGTCTTCTCTGCGGGATTGGCATCGTTCATCTTGTCATACCAATTGTCTGAGAACTGGACTCCATGTCCTGTTCCCATCTTGTTTAATATGGTAAAGATCTTTGCTTCATCAGAAGCGAAGAGCACGGCATTGACTGCGAAGTGCCCTTTCATTGCCTTGATCCATCTTGTGGCGTCTTTGGCTTTCCCTGAGAAGTCTGCCAGCAGGGTGGACTTGAGTTCGGACTTGCTGGACATGTCTGGGGAAGGGGCACGTGAGTTGGTTTCAGTTGGGGCATTCCAGTTGTGTGGCTTGAACTTCAACGAGGCTACGAAGCGTTGGAAGTCTTCTTTGAGTTCTTCAGGGCCAACAGAACTTTCTAGTTCTCTGGGTTGGTCGACAGGTATGTCCTCCTTGGTGGGACTATCTTCAGGTGCTCAAAACGTGGATCGAGCGGCTTGCTGGATGGCTCGGAGTAGAGAGGGTTGCTCTCTAGGATCTTCCTGACGAGTTTGCCAGGAAGAGCCGGCAATTCTGCAAGAGGGCTTTTGTGGATGAATGGTGGCTAGCTGTTCTTAGAGAAGAAAGCGGAGGGGACGAGCCAGTTCTTTTGTAACGGTCTTGGCGTATCGAGTTATGCTCACTAGTCTATCTCCTATCTGCCAGCCCAAGGGAGGCACTCACGAAGAGGCTCAGCGTCCTTAGGTGGATAGAGATGACAACGTACTTATGTACTCCTCTGAGTACCCTTAGTTGGCGGGGCGATCCTTCCTGGATTGGCCAACGATGGAGTCCTTCCTGGACAACGAGTATGTACTCCTCTGAGTACTACCGACTCCCTCTGCAAGGAATGAGGAGCAAAGCAACCAGCTACAATGAGTAGTGAGCTTTAGTGAGCGCGAGTTGATAAACCAAAGAATGAGTTAAGAACTGGCTAAGGTTCCTAGGTACATGAACCGAAGCCTTAAATAGTGTCTAACTACTGCTGAGTAAGCGGATGATCAAAAGATGGAGGCTAAGTATCAAGATGGTAGTTTGGGAAACGCATCACCCAATAGAGAGATGGTGATGTAGGAGGCAGAGTCCAAAAGATGATCAAAGATGGGAGCTGAGAAGGCGAAGCTATAGTAACAGGATCAGTCGGATGTCATCCGAATACAGGATGACTAAGTATGGAATGTGGACTTCCCATGTGATCAGTCCCTCCAAAATGCGAAGGAAGAAAATAAGGAGGAGGTGACCTGAGAGAAAGAAAACCATAACAATAACATTACCCCCCTCCTATGAATCGCATTCCAGGCGATTAAAGGGAACCTGGGAGGGTTCTGTCACATTGACATAAGAAGAGAAAAGTGAATCAAAGTCTGTTTGGACCATTCTGAGCTTCCGGGGTGCTGCTGGGTTGGAAAGGTGAAAGTCCCTTAATGCTTCTTTGGAATTTGTGAGATGGCTCAGAGGTTCCCATGTACGGTCTTCCTTATCATAGCCCTTCCAATGTACTAGATATTCTAGAGAGCATCCTTTGAGGCGTGAGTTGACTATGTAGTCGACCTCGAACTCTGGAAGACCTTCTTGTGTGCCCATGACAGGTCCTGGGGCAACAACAGGTTGATTTTCAAGGCATTCTTTATAAGGTTTAACCCTTGAAACATTTACGGTTGGATGAATTCGCAGGGTAGATGGTAATTTGAGTGTGACAGCGTTAGGACCTGCAAATGCTGTAATTTCGTAAGGGCCGATCCACCTTTCGGTGAGTTTCTTAGATGCCCTATTGAGTTTAATGTTCTCTGTTGAAAGCCAGACTTTATTGCCAACTTTCATATCAGGAACCTTGGTGCGGTGCTTGTCAGCTTGCCGCTTCATTGAAGATTGAGCTTTTTCGAGGGATTCTCTAGCTTGCTCAAGCGTTTTGGAGAAATCCTGTGCGAATGCCGAGGAAGTCTCATTCTTGGTGGTAATGGGTTCTATTCCCATTCTTGGTTCGTAAGTTTTTGTTACTTTGAATGGGGTTTTCTTGGTAGAAGAGTGTTGGCGATTATTGTATGAGAATTGTGCCAATGGGAGCCACTCTGCCCACTTTTCTTGTTTCTCAGCGGTAAACAGTCCGAGATACTGCTGAAGGTCCCTATTGACCCTTTCTGTTTGTTCGTCGGTTTGTGGATGGAATGCTGTGGACATATTCAGGTCTATTTTGAGCATCTTGCCCAAATCCTTCATTACTTGAGAAGCGAATTGTGGTCCTCTATCTGAGATTATGGACTGTGGGAGACTGTGATGCTTCCAGACATGGTCTCAGTAAAGCTTGGCTGTTCCCAAAGCTGTGATAGTTTTGTTGGTGGGGATGAATTCCACCTCTTTAGAGAATCGGTCTACTACAACTAGAACGGAGTCATAGGTGTTGGAAAGGGGAAGATCAGTAATGAAGTCCGCGGATATATCTTTCCATGGACCTTTTGGAATGGGATTGGGAATTAACTCCCCCTTAGGTGCCTTGTTCTCTGGCTTCATGCGTGCGCATCTATCGCATCTTGAGCAATAATCCTTTACTTGGGCTCGAAGGCCATTCCATTGGAAGTATCGCTCTATTATCTGCCAGGTCTTTTTGGCACTGCCGTGTCCGGCGATCGGAGAGTCATGGTAAAGGGTAATAATGTCTTGGTGCAAAGTTTCCTTATTTGGGACGAAGATTCTGTCACCAAGATACAGAATTCTGTCTTTATTAAGAAGGTTGGGTTTATCGTCTCCCTTCCATTCTTCTTGTGCTTCCACTATTCTTTCGAGGAGTTTCCTTTCTTCTCCTTCTATTGTGTAAGTGTGTTTTGTTTGTGCCCTTACTCTGTGTTCAGGGATCATTTGAACGCCTTTGTTGTCTTCGTCGATTCCAACAGCATGATCCTCTCGTCGAGAGAGAGCATCAGCCTTTCCCATTTGGGATCCCAGCTTGTTGACTAAGACGTAATTGAATCAAGAAAGCCATTGAGACCATCTCGCTTGTCGACGATTTAAATCTTGTTTCGTCATGAAGTACCAGAGGTTGGCGTGGTCCGTCCAGACTTTGAATTCTCCTGCCCCCTCAAGATAATGTCGCCACTGTTCTAGAGCCAGAATTATGGCGAGCATTTCTTTATCCGCTATTGGGTAATTTCTCTGCTTGGGGGTCATAGAAGCAGAGGAAAAGGCAACAGGGTGCCACCTGTCTTCTTGTTTGATCGAAAGGACCACGCCAGTTGTGAAGTCTGAAGCATCAGTTTCCAAGCGAAACTTGCTATTGTTATCTGGATAAGCGAGTATGGGTGCTGTGGTAAAGGCTTCCTTGAGCTGATCAAAAGCTCCTTGTTCCTGGGGTCCCCACTGCCAGGGCTGGTCTTTCTTTGTTAGGTCATTCAGGGGGCGAGAGATTTGCGAGAAATCTTGAATGAACCTTCTGTAGTAGTTGGCGA
>JBBPKI010001029.1:0-15461 GCA_038089155.1 Nevesoporus exiguus
TACTTACCTCCGGAATAAACTCGTCGGTGCTCTAACAGACTCTTCAGAGCCTACCGTTCGCAGCGTAGCAACACGAGTTCCAACAAACATCGTGTTCGAGAACCCCACCATAAACCTGCTATCAGCCTCGGTGTCTGCTCTGGTCAACCAAGATGACGTTTCCGAAACTCTAGACCATATTCAACAACGCAAGGTAGCGATTGATGCGATGATACACATGTATTCCAAGGGTCTTCTTGGAAATGCGAATGGATCTGTCGCAAACAGCGCGATCGATTACATGGCGCGGTCCGCTGGGGCTGTCGTTCTTTTGACCGGGACCACTGGCGGATTGGGCTCATTCTTATTGATTCAACTGCTCCAGGACCCTATGGTAGAGAGGGTGTATGCCCTCAATCGGCCATCTACATCTGCACCGATAGCAGAGCGCCAAAGATCGGCATTTGCCGACAGGGCTCTTCCTGTAAACTTGTTGAACTCCAGGAAGCTCGTCTTTCTAGAGGCGGATGCCTCCCAGGACAACTGTGGTTTGACGTCGTCGGTGTATGACGAGGTATTGTAATCCTTATTTGTCACCATCATGTCACTTACAGGTCGTCTTAGCTTCGGAATTCGGTGACGATCATTATCCATAACGCCTGGCGGCTCGACTTCAATTTGTCACTCTCATCGTTTGAACCTCATGTTCGTGCTACTCGGAATTTAGTGGACATGGCGCTCAGCTCGGCCCATCGCGACACTCTTCGGTTCTTGTTTACGTCTTCCATTGGTTCGGCGCACTCTTGGGATCGTTCCCGAGGCTTGTATCCAGAAGAAGTCCTCCTTGATCCTTCTTTTTGCGTTGGTGCTGGGTATGGTGAGAGCAAATACGTATCAGAACGGGTGAGCATTGTTACCCCGTGGGCATATCCTTGGGAAGGTTCGTCTGACATATCGGACAGATTATCGCAAAGAGTGGACTTCATGCAACGTCACTGCGAATTGGCCAAATAGCTGGAGGACCAAACGGTTCGTGGGCTACGACAGACTGGTTTCCTATCCTCGTCAAGTCTGGTATTGCGTTAGGAGCACTACCAAACGCCCTTGGTGTAAGTTCAGCTTGCAGTCACTTGCCATCGCACATACCCACGTGTTCCTAGCTCGTCTCTTGGATGCGCGCTGAGGAAGTGGCAACTGCCATTCTCGAGGTCGCGTTTGCGAAGACGGCGCCCCCGCCGGCGCTCAACATCGTCAATCCCCGCGGTGTTCCCTGGACGGATGTCCTCACCTCCGTACGCGAAGCACTTGTCAAGCAAAAGAACCTCAGGGTGGACGATATCCCACTTATTCCTTTCGGAGACTGGTTCGGTCTGCTTGAGAAGCAGGCTGAGGGCGCGTGCTCCGAGGATATTGCGAAGGTGGTACGTTTACTTCGAAAGTTGTCTCGCTGACGACCAGGTCTAATTGTCCGCCCTTCGCCCTCTAGCCGGCCATCAAACTCCTCGAGTTTTTCCGCATCATGGCACAGGGGGACTTGGGCCAACCAACTCGGCAGATTGGCGACGCAGGAGAAGCGGGTGGGATGGTCCAGTTCGACACCCTAAAAGCGCAGCGTGTCAGCGCGACGATGGCACAGATGCGGGGCGTTGGGGAGAAGGAAGCTTGTTTGTGGGTACGGTATTGGTCCACGAAGGGCTTTCTTTGAACCTCGACATGATTTGGGGTTATCCGGCGCTAGTGTTCGTTGGAGGTTCGGATGACGTGTACTACTACCAGGTACAGTATAGATCATAGGTTAATGCGGCGAATACAAATGAAATGTGTACGATCAGATCGTTTCCCAAGCTACCTGGACAGTGTTTAACCCGTGGTTGACTTGCCCACATTTTCACCCGGAAACTACCGGAGTTTCTGTCACGATGGGTCGATCAGTGACTCGGACTCAGTTGGCTCCGACTGAGGAGCGCATTTGACCGCCATTACTACTTTGACATAAACCGGAACTAGATGATGCTGGCAACTAGATCTGACTCTCTTGTACCTAGCATGGTACTTCATTGGCAGACTCAATGGTAAGCTTCGAGGAGACACCCACACGCACCCACTGTTCCTCGGAGCTGACACTTTTTGCGCAGTTTGAGTTTCTACGAACGCCGCCGTTTTCCAATTTAGTCCCACGCGGATCCCTTCGCCTCATGTACTGGCGTTTAAAAACTGCTGTGCAAGCCCTCCGTACGGTTTGAACCTCCACTTGCTCGATCCAATCTCCCATGGATCCTACCATACATTCCAGCCGTGTTTCTAGGCTAAAAAAGCGATTCATCGACGTTCTGGCTGGGTCGGTCAAACTTGACTCTCGTGGCGCCACTCTCTTTCTAGAAGGTCTTTGCGCGCAGGATGATCCAGTGGTATGCTTGGATGCCATCACCGAGAGCGCTCACGGTTTGTCCGCAGTCCAGTCCGCAATGCGGTTCGACCTTTCCGTCCAGTTTATGAACGGATTGGGTTCCACCGTCCTGGGGTACCTTCTGAGAGCTTCCGACGTGGGTGGCGATACCTTGGACAATGTGCTATTCCACATGGTGGAACCTCCTATCTTTTGGGGCGTTTTCGTTCGCACGTTCCAACAAGGCGCGTTGGACGAGGCCGCTCAGTTGGCCTTTGCTAGGGTGCTCTCTCGATTACTGACATTGCAGGACCGGGACACCGCTTCTTATCGCGACATCGCGGCCCGACCGTCCATCCAAGCTAGCCTCATCGCCTCACCCGAACTTGAGATCAGAGAAACGGGGCATCTCATCAAACACATTCTGTCTAGCACCAGCCTTGTGACGATGTACGACGCTCTCAATGGGCCTGGCGGGCGCCATGATAACGACTTTGCCGACTTTCACGACATTGCTATTCTCCCCACTGCTGATGAGATCTTGTGTCGAAAACCACCCTTCCTCCGCGCAGCATATGACGACGAGCTCGACTTGTCAGAAACCCCGGTCGGCGTTTTCTTGGACAATACGTTCCGCATGCTCCGTGAGGACATGCTCTTTGATATCCGTCAGGAAGTGCAAGCTGCGTTTCAAAAGGACGGCAGGTATCGCGGTCTTCGTGTTAGTGGTGTTTCCATGGTCGGCATCTATACTGGCGGCGATCGGAAGACGCGCTGGGCCATCAAGCTTCAATGCGACGACGACTTGTGGGAGTTGAGTCGCTTGGATGATGAATGGGCTCGACTCAATTTCCTCGAGCGAGATCCTCGCGGTTCAAAGATTCTGAGGCACCAGTCGCTTGTCTGCCTCGCTTCTGGTCAGGACGTCATCAGCTTTGGGACGGTGAACCACGTGAAGGAACTTTTAGCTTGCCAGCCTCCTATCATCGTCCTTCAGCTCGACGGCGATGTTAACATAAGAAAGACCCTGACCTCTCTTCGCACGGCCAAAAACGTACGGCTCCTCCAGATCGATACTGCCACGTTCGCCTTCGAGCCGGTCCTTTCTGCCCTCAAGAAACGCTCGATTCCCCTTTCGAAAGAGATTCTGTTTTGGCACCCAGGGTCGCCACTTGACTCTTGTCGGAGCAGAATTCCCTTGTTGCACATCGCCAACACGCTCACGTCGAACTCTTCCGTCGAGCTAGGGAGCTTATTATGCCTCCCTGGACGTATCAGCCTCGACAAGGCTCAGGCGAAATCGATGGTTGCAGGACTTCGGCAACGCGTATCGCTGATCCAAGGCCCGCCCGGTGAGGGTCCCTTCTTCCGATCCCTAAAGCTATCTTATTGTTTCTACAGGAACTGGCAAGTCGTTCATAGGTGCTCTTCTTGCAAAAGCCATCCACGACGAGACTGCGGAAACGATGCTCGTCGTTTGTTATACCAACCATGCGCTAGATCAATTCCTCTGTGACCTTCTCAAGTACGACATCCCTGAAGAATCCATCGTACGCCTTGGCGGTCGTTCAAACCAAGCGACAGATCATCTTGCTCTTCACAAGCAGCCACGGGGAAAGTTTTGGTACAACTGGGAAGAAATCAACGAGCTCAGAGACGCAGCATCATACAGCGAAGATAAGCTCCGAGCTCACTTCGATGTGCTCCTAGACGTCGACGATAAGAACTTGATCAAGCATCTAGAACGTAATCACCAAGAATTCTTCCAAGCATTCTACGTTCCGTTGAAGACGGTAGATGGTATGACACGTGTTGGATGGAACGGGCATGCCATCGATGGACGTTATCTCTTCTCGCGTTGGATGCGGGGGCTGGACGCTGGAGTGTTGAGCGGCGAACCTCATATCCAAGCGTCAGCTCGGATCTGGGGTATGGCCCGCTCTGCCCGCCAGCAGCTGTTGAGTACGTGGCGGCATGAACTAGTCACTGGCGAATTAGGGTCGATATGCCGCGCTGGAAGGTCGTACAATACCCTTCAAGACGCTATCAAGCGGCAATTCGCGCGGTCGACCATAGCGACTTTACGGCAGAAGAGGATTATTGCGTGCACGACCACGGGCGCAGCTATCTATGCCGAAGCGCTCGAGAACGTTGGACCAGAGGTTCTCCTCGTGGAAGAAGCCGGCGAGATCCTCGAAAGCCACATCCTGACCGCGTTGTCGCGCAGTGTCGATCAGATGATCCTTATCGGCGACCACAAGTATGTCTTTGACATCGTCCAAAACGCATTTCACTAACGACCCTTTGCAGGCAGCTGCGCCCCAAAGTCAACAACTATCAATTGACTGTTGAAAAGGGCGAAGGATTTGACTTGAATAGGTCGCTCTTCGAGCGACTCGTCCTCAAGGGTTATCCACACGAAACGCTTTCGACACAACATCGGATGCGCCCCGAAATATCTGCATTCGTCCGCGAGCTCACGTACCCAGAGCTCGTTGACGCTCCTTCTACCCATCAGCGATCCAACATTCGTGGTGTGCAGTCAAACGTGATCTTTGTCGATCACGACCATCCCGAGGACGACGACGACGCATTCACAGGCGGCCGCACAGACAGTGGTGCCAAATCATCCAAGCAGAACACGTATGAGGTGCAGATGGTACTCAAGATAGTACGCTACCTCGCCCAGCACGGGTACAAGAGCGAAGACATCGTCGTTCTCACTCCATATCTAGGCCAACTTCACCAGCTTCGTGAGGCTTTGAAGAGCGATAACGACCCGGTCCTCAACGATATGGACTCCATGGATCTCGCCCAATTTGGCTTGTCCCTCTTCGTACCACCGGAACTCAAGGCCAAGAAAGGGCGAATCCATTTGGCTACGATAGGTGAGCGACATGCTGGCGCATACATGGTCGTTTACCAACCTGTTATAGACAACTACCAGGGAGAGGAGAGCGACATCGTGATTGCAAGCCTCACGAGGTCAAATAAATCCCATGCGATCGGCTTCATGGACTCGCCCGAGCGTCTCAACGTCCTCCTCTCGCGTGCTCGGGATGGCCTCATTCTGATCGGCAACTCTCAGACGTTCTTGCAGTCCAGACAAGGCGGCGCGCTCTGGAGGCGGTTCTTCGACCTCCTTGAAAAGGGCCGGTATGTTTACCAAGGGTTCCCTGCCAAGTGCGAGCGGCATCCAGAACACACTGTTCTGCTCAAGCGTGCAAGCGATTTTGATGACCACTGCCCGGACGGCGGATGCACGGGACCGTGGTGCGTCATTTTTTGTGTACGCCCTGCCTAGACCCTAAATGCTCACGCGACTCGCAGCGGATTTACCCTCGCGTGCGGACACGTGTGCACAATGAAGTGCCACCCGCATCGGTCGCCGGGGCTGCAGGACCCGCACGACACCTCGCAGTGTAAGCATGCGATGAGCGTGACGTGTCCGGCGGGTCTGCACGTGATCACCTGGCAGTGCCGTCTCGGCCGGCCATCCGCTTGCCGGAATTGCGTCAAAGAAGCCAAGCAGCTCGAGGTAATAGCCCGTCAGGAGCGGGAGGCGCAGAAGAAGCGCGATGAAGACGAGGCGGCGCATCGTCGCGCGGCTGAACTCGAACGGTTGAGCGCAGAGCGCACCGCGGAGACACATCGCAAGTTGCAGGAAGAGCGGAGGAAGGAAGAAGAAGAAATGCCCCAGAGACAGGACGAAAGCATGGGGAGGAGAGAGGAAGAGAGGACGCGACTCTACGACGAAGATCTGAAAAGGATGAGACAACTTTGGGCGGAGGTGCGAGAAGCGGAAAGTCAACAAAGGGAAGAAGAGAGTGCTGCTGCCAAGAGACGAGAGAAGTTGATCGCTGAGAGACGGCGGGAGGATGCTCGTGCTGCAGCGGTCGCCCGTGCGAAAGAGTATGAGGAAGAAAGACGAAAAGTTGCTGTCAGGGGTTCCTCGTCCTCCGATTGCACAGTGCAGTAGTTGCAATCCACTTCTATACTTGTCTTGTGCTGCTCTTTGCTGGAAGTTGGATAGCATGTACTACTACCAGTAGACCATAGATTGCGAATGCGACGAATACCTGGAAATGTCTAAGGTTACTAGTAGATCATTGTCCGAGTTCAGTTTCGGCTTCTATGAGTGTCACGTAGCGGCTCTAAAGTTTTCGGTGGGAACCTCTCAGCGTCATGTCGCATCGGGAGGAGTCGGAGCGACTCGGATGAGGATGATGCCAGTGTGATCGGCCCGGTAAACAGAAACACATACATCAGTTGGTCGTACACTTGCTGCTAGTAAACGTTGGCAGTCAGCACAGCAGCAAGACGAGCACCTTGTCAACTCTTTGTTGCACAAATCCAGAAGTTTGATTCAGACGTGTGCATGACCCCCGAAATACTAAGACTAACATATCGCCATTGCCGGGTACCGACTTCCAAGCTTCCAACCATTCGGAGCGCTCTACTCCAGCATTGTCTCTGCGTTGGCGCGCCCAAATGTATCCTTATATGAGCACCGAATGAAGCCGGGATCTACCTTCTGTCTTCCCCCTACCTGATGGAGTGCTCTGGCGTCTTCTTTCTGCCTCCATTTTGGACATCTCAGTGCCACTTTTCACGCGTTGTGTGCACGCATCATCATACGTGTATGAAAAAGCCATCAGAATGTTCTGCGAAGAGCTGGGTCGAGGTATGTACTGGCCCGTCTCAATTACTATCGGGCCGGCCCGAGGGTGACACTGCGCGTCGCTTTCGGTATAGACCATTACAGCTTGGCAAATTGACACCAATAGGACCGCCGTATATTAATTGCCTCATCCTGTGCGCACGGCATACAGCGAGCGGCTCTTCACCTTGTTCCAGCAACGTCGTCGTTATTCACAGGTCGCTCCCTGGCTTTCCCTGAGGATGGCGACACTTCATTTCGCTTCATAACTTTTTGTGGCACCAAGTATCTGGGCGGACCACTAACAGTGAGTATCTCTTTAAACGGATGCATCATACGATCATGCAACACCCTTTTCTCCGTCTTTCGCGTCACAGCCTAATTTCACGCAAGTTATTAAGGGCGTTCACGTAATTCCCGTCGAAAGTTTGGATGGATACAGCCTTCACTACCGCCATGGCTAGTACGTCGATTATTATGTTCTGCAATGTGTTACCCAATCGAGTGAGCTTCAATTCAGGTCCACTAGTAGTTAAACGCTTTCATATATGCTGCCCGGGTCCAGATTCATAAGGCCACAGCCTCAGTAGGAGAGCAGAGGGCCCCATAGCCGTTAGCGGTATTCTACAGCCTCCTCCACACTGTTCACTACAGCTTCCTGCAAAACTACTGAGCTTCCCAGGCACGCAAGCTTGATTTTCTGTCCCTGAGTGATTGGCGGTAATAGCCTTGGACTTGTGTCTCACGGCTCCTCGTTAGAATTCGGATTCCGGACTTGTCGTGTCCAACGAGTCAACGACTAGCTGAAGCATATAAAAAGGGGTCGGTCGACGAGGCATGTTTTTTGTCGATGACGATTGTCTAATTCATCTTATTCCCCTCGCAACAGGCTCTGTTACTTACGAACAACTCTATGGGCGCTCCCCCGACGCACGATCCCCCCGTTCCACCGTCACGTCCATCGTTGTCATATGGCCTCGAGCCGGAAACGAATAGCAATGTTGCGTTCTCATTCCGGCTCTGCAACCCGCGTATTTTACGTCTCCCCTCCACCTCCCAAAGTGGACCCCATGCTCTGTTTAGCCCGGGGACTAGCTTCGCTGCACAGGAGAACTCTTCGTTCCCCTCCACATCACATTTACCTCCAACGTACTATCCGTGGAATAGTCCATTTTCCGGCGGTGACACTGGCCCTCCAATCTCGTCCCCTATTCCTGGCCCTTCCTACAGCTTCGCTTATGCCGCCGGGTACGCCCCGCAAAATGATGTGCGTCATGCTGTAATATCAATTTAGTTCCCACTGAAATCGCCGCTTCCATTGGTAGATCTCTGCAACGGGCAACAACGCCATTCTTTCTCACGAACGACACCACGAAACTCGGGGTATAATTCCCCCTATAGCCGTCTCCCGCGGACAGGTAAATCAAACAAACTTATATCCACACCATGTCGTGTCATGGCATCAAGTGTCCCGAGACGCCGTGATCAACGGACCTCGCATGTTCGTGCCCCAAACTATGTACCAGCCCCACTCTCATGGGGACATGCAACGATACGTCTCCCATGCAACATTGCACCGCCCTATCATTCTTCTCGAGCAGGGCTCACCCGAATGGGGCATACCTGTGCGACGTCTGCTGTCAAGGGAGTTAGTTGGATTAGTAGACGGGGACGAGTCTGCGTTCGCGTCATGCGGGCCGTCGATCGGCATCCGCCTGCAGGCATGTCATCCCTTTTGGTTCTACTGTCTTCGATATCCGTGACTGATGGTCTTCTAGTGGCCTGGTTACCAACCGCTCCACAAGCAAGTATCGGCGAGGGATTATACCCACAAACGTCGCATGATCACCAAGACAAAGCTTGCGAAAGTTGTTGCAAAATGCGTGAATGAATTTATGGGTTCTATGACCGATCAAACCATGGAGACAGGGTCAGACATACGGTGGAAAGTCGGTCCCCTCGACATCACAGTGGACGACGTCATTTTGGTCAGTCTGCATCAGGTCTCTCAGGGCAGCTGGCAGCCGCAGCTGCGTCTCCGCAGAATGATCGGTACAGATGTCGTCTGGGGCCGCGGAACAATCGCTATCCCTGATATGGAACTAGGCAGCATGGGATCAAATAATCACAGAGCTACATTCTTCGCCGACCACTCGTATCTCCCTCCATCCTACGATTACAGCACCCTATGATAGTGAGATAGCTACAAAGAAGTTTTGTCAAGACCATAGGCTTGATACGGCGTATGTATAATATTAAAACTGAACTTGGGTAAGCCTCACGACGTCCCAGAGGAACGAGTGAGGGAGTAGGAACCGAATATCGAGAAGGTATATATATGCGTCGATATATGGAATCCTATCGACGGTCACAGGAAGCGTTCCAACATCAAGTACGATATCCATGAAGAATCCATCGTACGCCTCGGCGGCCGTTCAAACCAGGCGACAGATCATCTTGCTCTTCATAGGCAGCCATGCGGAAAGTTTTCGTACAACTGGGAAGAAATCAACGAGCTCAGAGACGCAACATCATACAATGAAGATAAGCTCCGAACTCACTTCAATGTGCTCCTAGATGTCGATGATAGGAACTTATTGATGCATCTTGAATGTAATCATCAAAAGTTCTTCCAAACATTCTATGTTCCGTTGGAGACGGTAGACGGTATGACGTGTTAGGCCGAACGGGCTTATCCCCGCATGTGGTAACATTACATAACCCTTAGAGTGCAGTTCGAGTTGAACTCTTGTGGATAGTCCTTCAGTAGCTTGACCAGCACTGAGGGTATGTAGTCTTTTCTAGCCTTTCTAACTCTACTAATAGTACCCTAGTTTCATAGGTTTCCTACTCGAGAGTTGATCCTCTGTGCACAACACCCTCTCTCCAGTCTTTGACACAGGCATGCCATCGATAGGCGTTATCTCTTCTCGCGTTGGATGCGGGGGCTGGACGCTGGAGTGTTGTGCGGTGAACCTCATGTCCAAGCGTCAGCTCGGATCTGGGGTATGGCCCGCTCTGCCCGCCAGCAGCTGTTGAGCACATGGCGGCACGAACTAGTCACTGACGAATTAGAGTCGATATGCCGCGCTGGAAAGTCGTACAATACCCTTTAAAATGCTATCAAACAGCAATTCGCGCGCTCGACCATAGCGACTTTGCGCTAGAAGAGGATTATTGCGTGCACGACCACGGGCGCAGCTATCCATGCCGAAGCGCTCGAGAACGTTGGATCAGAGGTTCTTCTCGTGGAAGAAGCTGGCGAGATCCTCGAAAGCTACATCTTGACCGCGTTGTCGCGCATTGTCGATCAGATGATCCTTATCGGCGACCACAAGTATGTCTTTGACATCGCCCAGAAGGCATTTCACTAACGACCCTCGACAGGCAGCTG
This sequence comes from Nevesoporus exiguus, assembly GCA_038089155.1. Classification (NCBI taxonomy): domain Eukaryota; kingdom Fungi; phylum Basidiomycota; class Agaricomycetes; order Boletales; family Boletaceae; genus Nevesoporus; species Nevesoporus exiguus. The sequence continues at coordinate 10,420 of JBBPKI010001029.1, forward strand.
CGTCCCAAAGTCAACAACTACCAATTAACTGTTGAAAAGGGCGAAGGATTTGACCTGAATAGGTCGCTCTTCGAGCGACTCGTCCTCATGGGTTATCCGCACGAAACGCTTTCGACACAACATCGGATGCGCCCCGAAATATCCGCATTCGTCCGCGAGCTCACGTACCCGGAGCTCGTTGACGCTCCTTCTACCTATCAACGGTCCGATATTCGTGGTGTGCAGTCAAACGTGATCTTTGTCGATCACGACCATCCTGAGGACGACGACGCATTCACAGGCGGCCGCACAGACAGTGGTGCCAAATCATCGAAGCAGAACACGTATGAGGTGCAGATGGTGCTTAAGATAGTACGCTGCCTCGCCCAACATAGGTACAAGAGCGAAGACATCGTCGTTCTCACTCCACATCTAGGCCAACTTCACCAGCTTCGTGAGGCTTTGAAGCGCGATAACGACCCGGTCCTCAACGATATGGACTCCATGGATCTCGCCCAATTTGGCTTGTCCCTCTTCGCACCACCGGAATTCAAAGCTAAGAAGGGGCGAATCCGTTTGGCTACGATAGGTGAGCGACATGCTGGCGCATACATGGTCGTTTACCAACCTGTTATAGACAACTACCAGGGAGAGGAGAGCGACATCGTGATTGCGAGCCTCACGAGGTCGAATGAATCCCATGCGATCGGCTTCATGGACTCGCCCGAGCGTCTCAACGTCCTCCTCTCGCGTGCTCGGGACGGCCTCATTCTGATCGGCAACTCTCAGACGTTCTTGCAGTCCAGAAAAGACGGCGCGCTCTGGAGGCGGTTCTTCGACCTTCTTGAAAAGGGCCGGTATGTTTACCAGGGGTTCCCTGCCAAGTGCGAGCGGCATCCCGAACGCACTGTTCTGCTCAAGCGTGCAAGCGATTTTGACGACCACTGTCCGGACGGCGGATGCACGGGACCGTGGTGCGTCATTTTTTGTGTACGCCCTACCTAGACCCTAAACGCTCGCGCGACTCGCAGCGGATTTACCCTCGCGTGCGGACACGTGTGCACAATGAAGTGCCACCCGCATCGCTCGCCGGGGCTGCAGGACCCACACGACACCTCTCAGTGTAGGCATGCGATGAGCGTGACGTGTCCGGCGGGTCTGCATGTGATCACCTGGCAGTGCCGTCTCGGCCGGCCATCCGCTTGCCGGAGTTGCGTCAAAGAAGCCAAGCAGCTCGAGGTAATAGCCCGTCAGGAGCGGGAGGCGCAGAAGAAGCGCGATGAAGACGAGGCGGCGCATCGTCGCGCGGCTGAACTTGAACGGTTGAGCGCAGAGCGCACCGCGGAGACACATCGCAAGTTGCAGGAAGAGCGGAGGAAGGAAGAAGAAGAAATGTGCCAGAGACAGGACGAAAGCATGGGGAAGAGAGAGGAAGAAAGGACGCGACTCTACGACGAAGATCTGAAAAGGATGAGACAACTTTGGGCGGAGGTGCGAGAAGCGGAAAGTCAACAAAGGGAAGAAGAGAGTACTGCTGCCAAGAGACGAGAGAAGTTGATCGCTGAGAGACAGCGGGAGGATGCTCGTGCTGCAGCGGTCGCCCGTGCGAAAGAATATGACGAAGAAAGACGAAAAGTTGCTGTCAGGGGTTCCTCGTCCTCCGATTGCACAGTGCAGTAGTTGCAATCCACTTCTATACTTGTCTTGTGCTGCTCTTTGCTGGAAGTTGGATAGCATGTACTACTACCAGTAGACCATAGATTGCGAATGCGACGAATACCTGGAAATGTCTAAGGTTACTAGTAGATCATTGTCCGAGTTCAGTTTCGGCTTCTATGTGTGGCGGCTCTAAAATTTTCAATTTCTCGGCGTCATGCATAACGTCGACGTTGGTGGAAAACTGCTGTGCGGCGGAAACACTGAGACGGTGTAGATGAGCAATGGATTATGAGAGGACCAAAGGGTAAAAACAAGATGGGGATCGTAATCGAATTGGCGGATGCATATACAGTACATGCCGTTCGTATGGTAGTATGTCTGGAGGGGTCGGAGCATTGAGTGAAGATGGTGCGGAGTGGTGGACCTGATCGGCCTGGAAAATAGGAACATATACATCAACTGGCTGCACACTTGCCGGTAAGTGTCAATCACCACAGCAAGGCGAGCACCAAGGAGTTCCTTGTTGCGTATAACGAAGGGCGACGTGCTAACAGTAGAGACGATTAGTCTGTACATGATGTGAGTATGGAATGTCTGTCACGAGTGTTAAGTACGAGCTCACCTCAAGTTCCGTGGTAAAGGACTGGAGGGAGCGAGAGTTTAAAGTAACGGTGGTCCGAAAAAGGAAACGTAGTGAGTCATACTACATTTCCTTTTTCGGACACCGCGCCGCGTCGCGTCATGCACCGCGCACCCCGGGTTCGTCTTTCCTCCAGTCTCGTACCTACTCGACTGGAGGTAAGCCACTACACACCCCTTACACTCAGTTACTCACCTAGTACAGTCCTTACAGTCCTTATACTAGGTCGGCACATTCCAATATAGACAGGCTGATCTCCAACCACGCAAGTCCAGGGCTCCGATCCGGACATGATGCATGACTACCGGAATACTAACATATCGCCGTTGCCAGGCACCGACTTCCAAGCTCCTAGCCTTTTGGCGCGCGCCAATATCTCCTTATATGAGCATCGAGTGAAGTCGGCACCTACCTTCCGTCCTCCCCCTACCTCATCGTCCCTCGGCGTCCTCGTTCTCCCTCGATTCTCCACGGTGCTATTTTTCATGTGTTGTACGCACGTGTCATCGTACCAATATGAAAAAGCCATCGGAATGTTCTACGAAGAGCTGGGTCGAGGCGTGTATTAGCCGTCGCAACCATCGGACCAGTCAAGTGGGGCCTGAGAGTGACACACCATGCATTACTTTCTGCATATGCTATTACAGCTTGGTAGGTTGACGCCCGCAGGCCCGATTGCTGTATATTAATTGCTTCATCCTGTGTGCACAGCATACGGCGATTAGCTCTTCACTTTGTTCCAGCAACGTTGTCGTTGTTCGCAGGTCGCTCTCTGGCTTTCCCTGAGGGTGGCAACACTTCATTTTGTTTATGGGGCACCGATTGTCCGGGAAAACCGCTATCAGTGAGTAAGTGTCTCGTTGAGCGGAATGTACCCTTTTCTCCGGCTTTCGTATCACAGCTTAATTTCACCCGAGTAAGGACCTTCACGCAACTGCGCATACAGCAGCTCCCGCCATTTTTCATGGCTCGTGCGTCGATTATCGCGTTCTGCAATGTGCTAGCCAATCAGGTGAGTTTCAATTCAGGTCCAGTAGTAATCAAACGTCTCGGGCAACATAACTATTCACGTTCGTCGTTGTCCGGGCTTAGGGCCGTGAAGCCTAGCCTCAGCAGGAGAGCAGAGGCCCCCATAACCGTGGCCTGTGTTACTACTGTCTCATTCCAGCATGCGGCTGCTCTGAGTCGGCTTCCTGTACAACCCCCGAGGTTCGCTCCACCGCGCGCATTCTCGGTTTTCCACCAATGAGCGTTTGGCACTAATAGCCCTCGACTTTCTCTTACGGCTTCTCGTTAGAACTTGATTCGCAGCACGTACTCGGTGTATCCGAATTTGTCAAATCGTGTAATCTCCTTTGCTTTAGCTCTTGGGAGCGACTGGCTAAAGTATATAAAAGGGAGGGGCGCGAGGCATGTTCTTCGTCTCCAACACATTACACTTTCCTCGCGGCAGGACTCATCTGTAACACTATGGATGCTCCTCCGGTGCATCTTCGTGACCCCCCCACTCCACCTTCGCGCCCTGCGTTTTCGTATGGCCTCGAGCTAGAAGCTGACCGTGGCGTTACATTCCCATTCCTGTTCTACGACTCGCGTACTTTATGTCCCCCTTCCACCTTGCAAACTGGACCCCAGTATCTGTTTAACCAAGGGACTGGCTTCGCTACGCAGGGGGGCTCTTCGTTTCCCTCTACATCACATCCACCTCTGGCGCACTACCCTCCGTGGTACAACGCACTTTCCGGTGGTGGCATTGACCCTCCCGTCTCGTCCCCTAGTGTTCCTGGCCTATCTGAAACTTTCGCTTCTGCCGCCGGGTACGCTTTGCGGGACAACGTGCGTCATGCTGTGATATCGATTTGGTTCTTACTGAAATCGCCGCTTCCATCGGTAGGCCGCCGCAACATGCCACAGCACCACACTTCCCTGCGTGCAGCTGCATGAAACTGGAGGTATCTCTCCCAATATAGCACTGGCCGCCTCCTCTGGAGAGGTGAATCAGGCCAACCCACATCCGGACCATGTCATATTGTGGCTCCAAGTGCGCCAAGATGCCGTGATCATCAACGGACCTCGCACGTTCGTACCCCAGACTATATACCAACCCAACTCCCGTGGGGACATGGAACGATATGTTACGCATGCAACATTGCATCACCCTATAATCTTTGTCGAACAAGACTCGCCCGAATGGGGAATACCAGTGCGCCGTTTGCTGTCTAGAACGTCGGTTCGTTTAGTCGACGGGAATGAACCTGCGTTCGCATCATGCGGGCCGTCCATCGGCATCCGCCTGCAGGCACGCCACCCCTCTTGATCCTTCTGTCTTCGATATCCATGACCGATGGTCTTCTAGTGGCCTGGTTACCGGCCGCTCCACAAGCAAGTCTCGGCGAGGGATTATACCCACCAACGTCGCATGATCAACAAGACGAAACTCGCGAAAGTTGTCGCAAAATACGTAAACAAATTTATGGATTCTATGACCGGCCAAACCATGCAGATAGGATCGGACATACGGTGGAAAGTCGGTCCCCTCGGCATCACAGTGGACGACGTCATATTGGTCAGTCTGCACCAGGTCTCTCAGGGCAGCTGGCAGCCGCAGTTGCGTCTCCGCAGAACGATCGGTACAGATGAGGTCTGGGGCCGCGGAACAATCGCCACTCCTGATATGGAACTAGGCAGCATGGAATCAAATAACCACAGAGCTCCATTCCTCGCCGACCCTTCGCATGTCCCTCCGTCCTACGATTTAGGCCCC
>JBBPKI010001030.1:0-15457 GCA_038089155.1 Nevesoporus exiguus
TGATGGACAGACAGAAAGGGTCAACAGGGACCTTCAGCAGTATCTCAGGCTGTTTACCGCTGAGAAGCAAGAAAAATGGGCAGAGTGGCTTCCCCTGGCACAATTTTCATACAATAATCGCCAGCACTCTTCCACCAAGAAATCACCGTTCGAAGTTACCAAAACTTACGAACCAAGGATGGGCATTGAACCCATAATTACAAAAAATGAATCATCCTCAGCATTTGCACAGGACTTTTCCAAGACACTTGAGCAAGCTAAAGCATCGCTTGAAAAAGCTCAACAATCAATGAAAAGACAAGCGGATAAGCACCGCACCAAGGTTCCAGAAATGGTAGTCGGCGATAAAGTCTGGCTATCAACTGAGAACATTAAACTGAATTGGGCCTCAAAGAAGCTCACAGAGCGATGGATCGGCCCCTATGAAATCCTCTTGTTCGCAGGACCCAATGCTATCACACTCAAATTACCCTCTACCCTGCGAATTCATCCTACAGTGAATGTTTCAAGGGTTAAACCTTACAAGGAACGCCTTGAAAATCAATCTGTTGTTGCCCCAGGACCCGTTGTGGGCACACAAGAAGGACTTCCAGAGTTCGAAGTCGACTATATCGTCAATTCTCAACTTAAAGGACGATCTCTGGAGTACTTAGTACACTGGAAGGGCTATGACGAGGAAGACTGCACATGGGAACCTCTGAGTCATCTCACGAATGCCAAAGAGGCATTGAAAGACTTTCACTTATCCAACCCAGCGGCACCCTGGAAGCTCAGAATGGTCCAAACGGACTTTGATTCACTCTTTTCATCTTATGACAACATCACAGAACCCTCCCAGGTTCCCTTTAATCACCTGGAATGCGATTCATAGGAGGGGGGTAATGTTACGATTTCTCATCTCATCTTATCTTATCAAGTCACATGACCACCATCATGTGACCGTGGGACATGTCACCTGACCAAGTCTAGGTCAAACCCTTTCACTTCATTCACACTCACTCCAGACCCTTATCTAACATGCTCGTTTAATCTCCGTTACTCTAGACCTATGACATCACTAATGACATAGTAGCTTAGTCACTTATCTCTGACCTGCCCTAAACTTGTAAGTAGTATATAAACCGAATGTCATCAACGACCGGACTTCAGTCAAGTCCTGGTTGATTCCCCTAGAACTTCCTCTTGACTCTTAAGCAAGCCTGATTAGTAGTGACCGAAGCCTTAATAGGTCTAGGTTGCCAACACTATGACGCTCAAGGAGGACACCACTACCATGAACCATGCACTCCTACTCCTGAAGTAGAAGAGGATTCAGGTTCAGAATACTCCCCATTCTCTGCTAGAGAAGATCAAGAAGGTTGGCTCAATTATCAGCCACCTAATCCACAATACAGAGTTCCAGACCCCTTACCTCATCAAAGTATCTTTGAGCGACCTGAACTTCACCCCTATCTCCTAGATTGCATCAGAAACAATCTAGACTTTGATGAAGACCTACTCCTCTACTTTAGAGTAATCCCCAAAGAAGCAAACCACTTCAGATGACAAGTCCTTGCAGTGCAGCTCCACGAAGACCCCCAACCATGCCTTCACCAAGAAATAGGTCTCCTTGAAGAACTGAGAGAAGGACTACTCACTTTGCAAAATTTACACACCCCTTCCCTCTCACCATCACCAGAACCGGAATTAGCACTGGTTCCCCAAGAAGCACACAATGTTGTGGCACCCTTACAGGAACCTGTATCCATTTGTTGACTCCAAAACCAACAACCCATCAGAGAACCCCCTCAGAGACCAGCACTTGTCCCCAGACCAGATCTCCCAATCTCTGACAGCACCTGTTCCAGAACCAGAAGACAAAATGTCAGCAGAAACAATTTGCATGCTTTTGGACCAACTTCTGGCTCTGCAACAAGAGCTAGAAGAGCTTAAGAGAGACAAAGGGAAAAGAAGAGCAGAGAATACTGAAGTAAAGGTCTCAAAGAAGGTGAAGATGGTGCCAGATCCTGGGAGATACGATGGAAGCAAAGATGAATATGATAATTGGTCAATGGATGTAGTTCTCTATTTAAAAAGCAATCCAGAATCCTTTATCATGGACGAACAAAAGGTCATCGCAACCTTAACAAGAATTGGCCCAAAAGCAGGTGAAAAGGACAAAAACGGAGCTGGCCACTGGGCACACCAGCAACTGAAACATTTCATGAAATCTGACAATTGGCCCACTGAAGAAACATTAGGGAAACTCCTATCCCAATGTTTCAAATTGGTAAATGAAGAGGATGAGGCTAGGAGCAAATTAGAATGGTGTCGACAAATGCCAAGCAAGATGGCACAAGCCTTTACCACAAGATGGCTAGGCTATTACTACAACACAGGGGGAGACCCCTCAAAACCAGACCCATCCAGAGTAAGGATGTTCAAGAAAGCCCTAGACAAAAAACTAGCTTGGAAAATCTACCAAGCAAGAGAAAGAAAGTCCTGTATTCAGGACTACATAGAAAAAGCTAAAGAACTAGGGTCAAGACTCAACTCCTTTAAGCTACAAAAAACGGAAAAGGTTCAACAAGGATCTTCACAGAACAATACCTACTGGGAAGGTCAGGCCCAAACTTATGGAGGCCGAGGACAGCCCATGGACATTGGAGCGCTGTGCCAGCGCAACTCCAAATGCTACAACTGCAACAAGGAAGGACACATAGCAAGAGATTGTCCAAATCCCAAAAAGGAATGTCCAGAATGTAAATTCCTTGGTGGAGGGCACAAGGTGAATTGCAGGAGAAGGGCACAAGGCCCACAAAGGAAACCACAAGTTTGAGCAATGGATAAAAAGAAAGAGGAAGAAAAGAAGGATGAATCAAAGGAAGCTGTTAAACTTCATCTGGATGAACTCCGATGAACTCCGGAGTGCCAGAGTTGACTGGGCGAGTGGGACTTGGCTTCACTGTATGTGGTGCACCCTTACAGCAGATCTGTTGTCCTGGATTTATGGACAGAGGGTCGGAGGTTAGAGGTGGATCGGAGGTCAGAGGTGGGTTGGAGGTTGGAGGTGGGTCAGAGGAAGTCGCTCAATGACTTGGAGGGGTCAGAGGAGGAGAACATCAAGTTAAGTCAATATTCGAACTAAGGAAAATACATGGCATAGTCCACAGAGTTTATATATGGAGGAGAGGAGTGGATGACTAAGTCTGTAGTTGAATGACTAAGTCCACAGGAGATTACTAAGTATGGAGTTGGAAGGAAATATGTACTGTAGGAGTTCGGAGGTAAGTATACCAGAGCACAGCCTCAGAGCTGTGCTCCTAAGTGAGCACTGGTACTAGAGTTGTATCTAAGCAGAGGAAGCAGTACAAAATTGGTAATAAGGTTCTATCATAAGAAAGGAGTCATAAGAGGTTATTAATGTCAGAGTCCGAGTATAGAGTTAAAGGAAGAATACAGAGAAGTCACCGGAGTTGTGAGTGGAGTTGGTCTGGAGGGACTGGAGTTGGATTCTGGATTTTGGGATATGACAGTATCCCCCTCTTAGGCCTGAACCCTTGAAGGCCATTGAGGATCGAGTGACACTGTTTGAAAAAAGCAGAGGGGTACGAAGATAACAAGGAGGCTGAGAGGTTACTAGACAAATTGACTGGTGACTGGGGTTAAGTGGAGTGAGGTCCGGGCTTGTCTGGGTACCAGAGATGGAAGTCCAAGACAAGCTCCGAAGTGTGGCCCAACTCCATTGTGAGGAGCCAAGAGGTTTCTTCGTCAGTACCTTCATATCCAGACCAATGGATGAGATACAGTAATTTGCAATTTTTGCATCGTTGGTCTATCTTTGAGTCTAAGATTTTAGAGATTTCATACTCCGGTTTACTGTCAACCTCAACTGGAGGCGGAGGTGGCTGAGTATGGTTTGGGATGGTATTGGGGATGGAGGGTTCTAGCTGGGAGACATGGAAGGCTGGATGTACAGACTTCATGTTCTCCAGCAGCCAGAGGGTGAAGGAGAGGGTGCCTGCTTGAGCAATGATTTTGTATGGACCTAAGTTTTTTTCTGATAGTTTCTTAGAGGGTCTCATGGAGTGGAAGTACTTTGCCTTGACAAAAACTTGGTCACTGACTTTGAAGTCTGGTGCCGGAGTTCACTTGGCATCCACAGGTCCTTGATATTGTTGCTGGGCAAGGGTGATTTCCTCTCAGAGGAAGGCATGGAGTTCATCGAGGTCAACAGAGTATTCTTGGGCTTGGGCAGAGGTGAGGTTGTGTTTGGGGTGAACGGAGAGGTTGGGATGATATCCTTTATTGGCAAAGAATGGGGAAACTCCTGTAGTAGTGTTAGGGGCATTATTGTATGTGAACTCCACAAGGGGCAGGAGTTCAGACCAGTGGTCTTGCTGGTAGTTACAATAAATGTGGAGGTACTGTCCAAGAGTTTGATTCATCCGTTCTATCTGTTCGTCACCCTCCGGATGGTATCTGGAGGTGAAGTGGAGTCGGATGTCTGAAACTTTGCTAAGTGAGTGGAAGATATGTAACATGAACTCCAAGCCTCAATTGGAGGTGATGTGCGAGGGAACTCCATGTTTGGAGAACACATGGAGTAGAAAGAGTTTTGCCAACTCCAGGGACGTCACCTTATTGTCTGTCGGGATGAATATGCATTGCTTGGAGAGCTGATCCACAATGACTAAAATGGTGGTATGTCTGGAGGATGTAGGGAGTTGTTCTATGAAGTCTATGGAAATGGAATTCCATGGCTTCTCAGGGATAGGGAGTTGTTTAAGAAGCCTGTAGGGCTGATGTCTGGGGACCTTGGCATGGGCACAAGCTATGCAGGATGAGACATACTCTTTGACAAATGTCCAGATGCCTGGCCAGGTGTATTTGCGGCGGATGAGCCCTAAAGTCCAGTTTTGTCCGAAGTGACCAGAGAGTGAATGGTCATGTTTATAGTGGAGGACTCAGAGGCAGAGGTTGTCAGCATCTGGGATGTAGATACAACCATCAAGGCAGAGGAAGCCTTCAGAGTCAACAGACCAGCGGGAGTTGGAAGGTTTGGAGTTGGCCATGTGAATGGTGGCAATGGGATCAGAGGGGAGAGTGGACAAGATGTCATTGTGAAGGGACTCCAGATTGAACAATGTACTGGCCCAGAGGACCAGAGTTGCTAGATAGGTTGCTCTAAGGGACAACACAAGTTGCTCTTGGGTGAAAATGGGTCAGAAGTTCTAGGGGTTGACCTGAGCGTAGTCCCTATCCCCCTCTTTGGGATAGACGTCCCAGCGTCTAGTGAGGGAATCGGACTTCGCACCTAAATGTCCAGGGTGGAAGCGGACGACCATATTAAACTGGGAGAGAAACTCTGACCACTGGGCTTGACGCCAGGTCAGGAGTTTCATGGTGGCAAAATATTCCAGATTCTTGTGGTCCATCATGATGTCGATCGGAGTTCCGGAGCCATCAAGGTAGTGCTACCAGGTCTGGAAGGACTCATGGATGGTGAGCAGCTCCTTGTTGTGGGTGTTGTAGTTGAGTTCCAGAGCAGATGGGGTGTAGGAGTAGTATCCTACCGGACAGATTTCACTGTCTGGATACCAGATGGAGAGGATGCTGGCTATGGCATAGTTGGAGGTGTTGGTCTCGACAATGAGAGGGGAGTTGGGGGCCCAGTGAGTAAGGATTGGAGCAGACATGAAAGCATCCTTGAGGTGTTGGAAAGCAGAGTGGTATGCTTTGTCGAAGTTCCACAGAGTGCCTTTGCGGGTGAGGCAGGTGAGCAGAATGACAAGTCTGGAGTAGTCAGTGATGAAACGCCTGTAAAAGTTGGCGAAACCTAAAAAGAACTGAATGTTCTGGACCTTCCAGGGTTCAGGCCAATCAGTGATGGCCTTCACCTTCTCAAGGGTCATGGAAAGTCTGGACAGAGATAACATATATCCAAGGTATTCAGTGGAGTTGGTGGAGAACTCACACTTCTTGGGCTTGGCATAAAGTCCATGTTTTCAAAGACACCAGAGTACTTCCTGGACATGCTCTTTGTGTTTGGGGTGGTCTTCAGAGAAAATGAGGATATTGTCCAAATAGATGATGATGTAGACATCAAGAAGATCTGTGAAGATTGAATTAATGAACCATTGGAAAGCCACAGGGGTGTTTATAAGTCTGAATGGCATGACGAGCCACTCATATGACCCATAGTGCATCTGGAAGGATGTTTTCCATTCATCTCCGGCGAAGATGTGGACCAGGTGGTATGCATGCCAGAGATTGAGCTTAGTGTATACCTTCACACGACTGGCGGTGTCAAGGAGGTCGGAGATTTGGGGGAGTGGATAATAGTCCTTCTTTGTGATTTTATTGAGGCTGTGGAAGTCCACACAGAGACAGAGTGACCCATCCTTCTTGCAGACAAAGAGCACCAGAGCGGCATGAGCAGAGGAGGAAGGGTGGATAAAGCCCATGAAGAGATGTTCATCAAGGAACTTTTGGAGGGACTCAAGCTCAGATGGGGAAAGGGAGTAGGTAGTGCCTACTGGCAGAGAAGTGCCTTCTTCCAGGTCAATCTTTAGATCAAATTCACAGTGCGGAGCAAGTTTGGAGGCCTTGCTCTTACTGAATACGTCTGCGAAGTCATGGTACTCTGGAGAAACTCTGGAGAGATTGATGGGTTTGGGGTCAATAGAGGCAGAGTGGAGGTCGGTCTCCTGAGGGCAGAGTGACAGCGAAAACTGCACTGAGCCCTCGAGGCAACAGGTGAGTGCGAAGGTGGATGTGCTGATGAGCATAATTGGCAGTGCCTTGCATTCGGAGAAATGCAGTGGTACAGATGGGGCGGAGTCAACTGGAGGAAGGAGTTCTGGAGGCTGCAGAGTTGAGCTTGGGGGTGCTGGCCTGGGATGTTTGGATGTTCAGAACAAGATACTGCTCATGACCCAGTCAATCAATGGATTGAAGTGGGTGAGCCAGTTGTGTCCTAGAATAAAGGAGTAGGAGCCATCCAGCAAGGTGACATAAAATGTCGTCAGAGTTGTATCACTGGTTGGGAAATGGATAGTGAGGTTGACAGCTTGAGTTATGGTGGAGTTCGAAGTTCCATCAAACAGACGGAGTGTGAGCGGAGGGACAGAGTGGGGCAAAAGTCCATTATTATTGACAAATTTTGTATCTATGAAACAATCGGAGGAGCTGGAGTCTATCAACACTGGAAAAGGTGGAATATCATGTGCCACTAATGAAACAGAGGGTATAAGAGATTTCAGATCTGAGAGAGCAGACGCATTGAGTCGAAGCTCCTTGGGTGCACAGGTAGAGTCAATGCAATCTCCAGTCCATGCAGAGTCACGGAGGTCACAGACTATTTTTTTTCCTTGGAGGAGGCCTCTGGTTGTGCTTCCAGAGTTTCAGTCTTGCTGGCCCAGCCCTGAGTGGCACGTGAGGTAGACCTCGGGCACTCCTTGGCCTTGTGTCCTGCCAGACCGCAGAACATGCATAGGTTGTTATTGAAGTGGTGCTTGTGCTCAGCTGCTGTGAGCTTTCCATCCTTGCCTAGTTTGGATGACAAGTCTGGCTTAGGTGGAGTGGAGGCTCTGGAGTTTGTGGAGGTGCTAGCAGACTTCCCCTTAGAGTCCTTAGGGGTGCTGGCAGAGGAGGCAGATGGGGTGGAGGAGCTCTCAGACGCCTTGGGGGAATTGCCAGAAGACTTTGCCTGATGGCTAACCTCTGAGCAACATTCCCAGTAGTGGGTGTTGATTGCCTGGGCGAGCTGACAGAGTTTGGAGAGGGTGTGGGGCTTGCCAACCTGCAAGATCTTGTCCTTGATGTGGTCCAGGAGACCGTTGTAGAAGTGGTGCTGGAGGGCATCTTCTCTGTAGCCCTGGACTTGAGACACAATTCGATTGAATTCAACGACATACTTGTTGATGTGCTGGGCATCCTTTATGGTGAGATGGTCAAGCTGGTGCTCTGCATCTCTGACTGGGTCATGTGGTCCAAAGTTTGTCTGTAGCTCCAAAATGAACTCTTTGTAGTTGTCCATCCATATGGGGCAGAGCACAGGGTCCTCCATCTGGAGGAGGTCCAGTTCAAACTATTCCAGCGCCATACCCTTCAGGTACGACTGGGCAAATGTGACCTTAGCACAGTTGGAGGCAAAGGCTTTCAAGCGGTCCTGGAAATTAAGCTTGCATTGGACCAAGAAGACCTGGAGTTTGCAGGGATCCATCCCATCAAACTGATCTGGTTCTCAGACCTTGGTTCACTGTGATGATTCAGAGGATTTTTTTTTGGATGAGCAAGCGAGGCCCTGGATTGCACTTGTCAAGTTGGTGAGTGTGTCCCATGGTATGTGCTCCTCATTGGAGGAGGATTCGTGGTTGAGGTCATTCTCAGGGAGGTTGGAGTGGTTGGAGGGATCACCTCCAGAACCTTCTGGACCTCCAGGATTTCCTTTGTTGCTGGGGTGTGATACCTAAGAGGAACAGCTGAAGGTTCCTCCTTGTCTGCCAATGCCTCGATGCATGCTCTGGGCGTGGGAGACTGCAGAGGGGAGCACGCTTGTGACACAGAGCTGGGGTTGCATCAGGCAGAGAAGCTATAGAATTGCTAAATGAGTTCAGGACCTCAGCGACTGCTGCTGTAGATATGCAGGGGGTTGAAACAGGGGGAGATGGGTGGGTTTGCGATCGCTCTAGTGTGCAATCTTGTGACACGAGTGTTCATGGTAGGGGATCCAATGCAAGAAGGAGTTTGAATATACTGTTAAACTTCGTCCGGATGAACTCCGATGAACTCCAGAGTGCCGGAGTTGACTGGGTGAGTGGGACTTGGCTTCACCGTATGTGGTGTGCCCTTACAGTGGATCCGTTGTCCCAGATTTATGGATGGAGGGTTGGAGGTTGGAGGTGGGTTGGAGGAAGTTGCTCAATGACTTGGAGGGGTCAGAGGAGGAGAACATTGAGTTAGGTCAATATTCGAACTAAGGAAAATACATGGCATAGTCTACAGAGTTTATATATGGAGGAGAGGAGCAGATGACTAAGTCTGCAGGAGATTACTAAGTATGGAGTTGGAAGGAAATATGTACTGTAGGAGTTCGGAGGTAAGTATACTGAAGTGCAGCCTCGGAGCTGTGCTCCTAAGTGAGCACTGGTACTGGAGTTGTATCTAAGCAGAGGAAGCAGTAAAAATTGGTAATAAGGTTCTATCATAAGAAAGGGGTCATAAGAGGTTACTAATGTCAGAGTCCAAGTATAGAGTTAAAGGAAGAATACAGAGAAGTCACTGGAGTTGCAAGCAGAGTTGGTCCGGAGGGACCAGAGTTGGGTTCTGGGTTTCGGGATATGACAGAAGCAAAGGCCATAAAAGGAATGGACTTTAAACAAATGAAGGCATACTTCTTTGACCTTCATGATACAGAAATGAAAAAGGTGGGAAAAGGCTATGGCAACTGAGAGATCTGGGACCTCAGGAGCCAAAGAAAATCACACTAAATACGAACAATAGTTTCTCCTCTCTCTCCCCCTATGTACAATATGGACAGGATTTCGACGACGATTCAGATGGTTCTTCTATATGCTATTCTTCAGAGCCAAGTAGCTGTTATGTACAATCTCTCTGCTTATCTTATCTTATCAAGTCACATGACCACTATCACGTGACCATGGGACATATCACCTGACCAAGTCTAGGTCATTACCTTTCACTTAAGTCACACTTGCTCTAGACCCCTTATCTACACGCATCCTTAATTACCATCAGTCTAGACTCTTATCTCTTTCCCACTCCACAATGATGTAGCTACTTAGTGAGTATTCTCACACCTACCCTAAACTACTCTGTATGTATATAATCCGAATGTCATCAACAACCGAACTTCAGTCAAGTCCTGGTTGATTTCCCCACATCATCCTCTTGATTCTTAGCAAGCTTAGTGAGTGGTAGCCAAAGCCTTTAGTGGTGTAGGTTGCCAACAGTAGCCCTATTTATAGAGTTCATCTACCCACTACTGAGACTGGGTCTCAATTTTCAGATGTCACTAAAAAGCATGAGAAGAAAGAGCTTGCTGCACAGGAATGCAGGCTTAATTCAGTCAGAGAAAAACAAAAAAATATTTATGAGGAAAGTTTCCCAGAATGAATCTTCTTAAGGAACACTAAGGTGCAATACAAGATTCTTATGAATATCTCAATCACACATCCCACAACCAAGCACAAGAGACATTAGTGCAAGGCTCTCTTGGATAGTGGTGCAAACGGAGTCTTTATAGACCAAGAATGGGCCAAACAAGTCAAACTCCCTTTAGAGAAATTAGAAAGGGAAATTCCTGTCTTTAACATTGACAGAACAAAGAATTCTGCAGGAAGTGTTACCCACAAAGCAAAAATTATCCTTGATTATGAAGGACATCATGAATGCCTAGTTGCAAAAGTTACCAACTTAGGCAAAAATAATATGATCCTGGGATACACATGGTTGGCCAAACACAATCCAACCATCAATTGGACAAAAGGGGAAGTAAAGATGGCACAATGCCCACGATTGTGTTATATGCTCTCAGACAGGGGTGCTAATTTAGTAAAGGAAAAAGAAGATGAACTAAAACATGCCTTGACCATGCATAGGTTCATCAAAAACCTAGAAGTATCCAAAAAGAAAGAACCAACTTTAGAAGAAATGGTTCCTAAAGAGTATCATCACTTCCTGGACGTCTTCAGCAAAAAGGAGTCAGAATGACTACCCTTATGCAAACCCTGGGATCACAAAATAAAGCTGAAGCCTGGCTTTCAACCCAAAAAGGCAAAAATATTTCCCATGAGCAAAGATGAGATCAAAGAGCTAAAATTCTTCATCGAAGAACAGACCAAGAAAGGGTACATTTGCCCATCATGCTGTAGGGAACAATCATTCCCTGCATGTGTATTCAGGCCTTATAGGGTGCCTGACAATACTATGATCAAGCCGGTATGCACACAATGCTATGCTGGTCAAGCTGGTACTATACTGGTAGACTGGCCGGTTTACCGGTATGTTTACAGCTGGTTTCAATCCCCTACATGACTGGTATGTGTTATGGAGCACGTCCTTCTGGACTGCAGATGACAAGGGCTCTTTGCGAGGAGGCACTCACGAAGAGGCACAATGTCTCACAGTGAGCAAAGAGGCAAAAGAAGAACAGTTGAGGCGACTGTTCAGGCAAAGGCAAGTCCAGATCAGAGGAGGTGGAATTGCGCAGGTTTAGCTTGGGTTTTACAAGTGAAGTTCTAGTTACTTATATACCCAGAGGAGATGCGCACAGACCAAGATAAGGGTAGGCATAGAAAATGATAGAAGGTGAAAGAACTACTGCAGATGACTATGAGGATTACGACAGCGTGCGAGAGAATGCTGTTAGGAGGTAATGTCCAGAAGAAGAAGATGATTGTTAGATAAGAACTGAAACGGTGAAGGAGTAGTCAAACTTGTCCAGCGAGAAGGTTACAAGGAATCATAGGTACCTTGCATGCAGATGCAGATACATAAATGAGATGCGTTCAGAGACAAGAAGGAGACCAGGATGAAGCGAAAATATTGTAACAGTACCCCCTTTGTAGCTATGCAGCACCGCTGCGTTCCTAAGCTCCAGAGGAATCCTCACCGTTGAATACCAACTGGTCATCATTAAAGTCCTCAGAAGTAAAGGGGCAGTTTGGGACGGTGTGTCCAACAGCTCCACAAAGGCCACATCAGAGGGACGGGCATGCTTCGGCCACATGGCCCCAGCGATTGCACACAGTGCAATGGGAGGTGAGGCAGCGGGAGGCTGGATGTCCAGGGGCGTAGAGGGAACAGTGAGGACACCTATACTGCGGACAGCTCCATCACAGATGTCCATATCGTCCGCAGGTGTAACACCTGTGTCCGGAGAGATCCATGGCAGCAAGACAAGTTTGGACATCTGTGGGGATGGGGAGGACTCAAGTGGGGGAAGAGAGTATGGTGATACCCGTGGGGAGGTCTCGGACGCGGACATTGGATGGTAGGGATAGGCCAGGCAGTGGTGCAGCAGATGGTAAGGAGATGTGAACTGGCAGCAGGTTTTCCAGAGTGGTAGGGTGAGTAAGAGGTGGGGATTCCTGGGAGGCGTGCAGGATGTCATTGTCTAAGTAGTCGTCAAGATCTGTCTCGTTTAAAGAGAAGAGGACTGCCTGTGGGAAGTCTCCCAAGGCACCAGGAGAGAAGGCAGAGATTATCCGTCCAAATTGGTGGTGATCCATCAGATCTAAGGCACAAAGGCAAAGTTGATCAAGCATGGCAGCTTGTGCAGCGGCGAAGTTGGGGTTTGGAGATAAAAGTCTTGGTGAATTACTAAATGACCAAAGGGAACAAGTTTGATGGAAGAATAAAATGGCCTCCAAGAGAGGGAGTGAACGTCTAAAAAGGGGAACACTTTCAGCGATGGTCAAAAGCTGAGGATGGTTTAAAATGTGGGCGTAAATGGCGAGTCGTTGGAAGCGAGGTAAGGTAGCTGGATAAAGACGTTCCAAGGCCCAGTCAGGGATCTCCCTTCAATGCAAGTGCGGAAGGGAAATGGAAACCCGTGGGGTTTGCACAGCAGCAGACGGGGATCTAGGGACATCAGGGGAGCTAGGACAGTGGGGTGGCAATGAAGCGGTAAGTGAAGTTGGCGAGGTGATAGAAGTCATGACTCAGGCGTGATGTGGCACAGTTGTTGGTGGTATGGAGACAAGGATAACGATGAGTATTGTGATAATAGCAGCAAGGGAAATAGTGGCAAAGATTGCAGCAATGATGAGAATCTGATGAGGGGTGAGCATTGTTGCTCAAGAGGAGAGAGAGCTCTTATATTGTCTGAGGAGAGCGGGAGTGTGACGAAGGTTTTGTTCAGGTTCCCATGTGTTCTCTGACGTGGGATATCCTTTCCACTTGATTAGGTATTGGTGGTGATGAGCAGAACCCCGATGAGAAAGTATAGTCTCAATTTCATATTCTTCTTCACCATCAATAAGGTCTGGTGGTGCAGGGGTGAAGTTTGGGCCATGCTCCGGCATGGTCCAATAGGAGGATAAGAGGGAGGCATGGAAAATGTCATGGATGCGCTGTAAAGTTCTAAATGTGCCTGCGTGTGAGGCAAGAGAAATGTGTGGGGCGATATGTTCGTCCCAGGGAGTCGCAAGGCAATGCCAAATGGCCGGAAATGGAATAAGAAATGGTCGAGAAAGAGCGTACCACTGGTGTGGACAACTCCTATGGGGGCCTTCTCCAAAAGGAACTGGGTTCCGGACTTCCGATGCGTTCCCAGACTTCTGCGCGCAATGCAGACAGTGATGGATGACTTGGACTGGGCTTATAGGCTTA
The DNA here is from genome assembly GCA_038089155.1 of Nevesoporus exiguus. Taxonomy (NCBI): domain Eukaryota; kingdom Fungi; phylum Basidiomycota; class Agaricomycetes; order Boletales; family Boletaceae; genus Nevesoporus; species Nevesoporus exiguus. Next base: position 13,339 of record JBBPKI010001030.1, read on the forward strand.
AACTGGGCATTCTAACACGAAGGAGAGCGGAAAACTTCGTTAGATAAGTACTGACATGCCTATGTAGTGCTCAACTAACATAAAACAATGTCAAATAAGTAAAAATAGCCAAACCAGCCCAAAACAACATAAACTGGTCACAAACAAACATAGCCGGCCATCAGAATACCGGTGGACATCACTGGGAAGTGATACCGGCCGGTATAAACCAAGTCCAGCCGGTTGCAGCGCATGCCGGTCATGTAGGGAGTCGAAACCGGCTGTAAACATACCGGTAAACCGGCCGGTCTACCGGTATAGTACCGGCTTGACCGGCATAGCTCTGTGTGAGTACCAGTACGTAGCACAATGAAGTGATGACCAGTGATATAAACTGGGTCTTGCTAGTTGCTGCGCAAGCTGGTCGTGTAGGGGATCGAAACCGGCTGAAAACATACCGGGAAACTGGCCGGTCGACCGGTATAGTACCGGCTTGACTGGCATAGCGTTGTGTGAGTACCGGCTTGATCCTGGTATCGTCGGGCACCCTATAAGGCCTGAATACACATGCAGGGAACAATAGTTCCCTACAGCGCCATGTGGGGGGTAGCTTCAGCTGATATGCCACAGGGGAAAATACCTTAGTAATCTCAAAGGATCCTTCCCTTTTTGGAGCAAGCTTCTTTGATGGGTATCTGAGTTTAAGGTTTGTGGCTTCAAGCCAGACCTTATCTCCAACTTTCCATGGCGTGAACTTTGTGGTAAGTCTTTCCTTCATAAGGCGTTGAGTGGTGGAATGAGCAGCTAGTGCTTCTTTTCGTGCCTCAGCAAGGGTGGTAAGGCGTTCTTCTACAGAGGGAATGAAAGACTTTCCTAATGGAGGATAAACTCTAGGTTCATACCCCATCATGAGGTAGTATGGCGATTGGTGGGTGGATGAGTGTGCTGCAGAATTGTGGGAGAACTCCGCAGTTGGCAGTAAGGTACTCCAGGTACCAGGGCGTCCTTGGCAAAAGATCCGAAGATAAACTTTGAGCTCCTGATTGACTCTCTCAGTTTGGCCATCAGTTTGTGAGTGGTATGCAGAGGAGAGTTTCATATCGTACTGGAGGAGTCTGGCTAGCTCCTTAGCAAAGGATGAAGCAAACTGAGGTCCTCTATTAGAGATACAAGAGTCATGCAGACCGAATCTAGGGAAGATATGCTGGAAAAAGAGTGAAGCGACTCCGGCAGCAGAGATGTTTTTGGTACAAGGGAGGAGGATTACCCCCTTCGTAAGGCCATGGTTGACCATGACCAGGATAGAGTTGAACGTTTGGGAAAGAGGAAGATCTGTGATAAGATCCATAGAGATTTGTTGGAAGGGGCAGACAGCGGAGGTGGAAAGGGGTGAGAGAGGCAGGACAGTTGGATGGGTATTTGGCTTGGAAGCCTGGCAAACAGTGCACCCAGAAATGAAGCAAGAGATAAAGGAGTGCATACCAGGCCACCAATAGTCTCTGGAGAGGCGAGCATAAGTACGAAAAAGGCCTTCATGGCCCCCACTAGGAGAGGAATGAAGGGACAAGACAAGCTCATGGTGTGCTTCAGGGGGGATGAAAAGACGCCCTTTGTAATAAAGGTGCGGAGCATCATAATGCCAGTCTGCAAGGGAAGAACGGGAAATAGGGGAAGAGACTTTTCCATAGCATGTAATGCCTCAAGCACGAGCGGGTCAGTAGCAGAGGAGCTAGCAATCTTGGAGCTAAGTGTGAGGTCGAGTGCAGAGATGATTTCTGGTTCAGAGAGGATGGGATGAATGTTGTCAGTAGACATATCAATGTCATGACAGCAAGATAATGCATCAGCAGGGGTCATGGCAGTGCCAGGGAGAATAGTCCAAAGGAGATGGTATTCCTGAAGGAAAAGACTCCATTGGGCTTGGTGACGCGAGAGCTTCTGCAGTGCTTTCATGAAAGAAAGATTTTTGTGGTCAGTGAAGATAGTGACGGCATGCTCTGTTCCTAAGAGATGCAGTGACCTCAAAAACCCTTTCCATGTTGGCCTGGATGGCAGTGTGTGAAGCACACCACCAAACAGCATGGGAATTACAATTAGCTTTAGTGGAGTTATAAATAGTACATACTCTTGGCTATGGAAT
>JBBPKI010001031.1:0-15453 GCA_038089155.1 Nevesoporus exiguus
ATACCCTTTCCATTTGATCAGATACTGGCAGTGATTAGCAGAACCTCAATGAGAGAGTATAGCCTTGATCTCATATTCTTCTTCACCATCAATAAGGTCCGGTGGTGCAGGGATAAAGTTTGGACCATACTCCGGTGTGGTCCAATAGGAGGATAAGAGGGAGGCATGGAAGACATCATGAATGCGCCATGTAGGTGGCAATTTCAACTGATACGCCACAGGGGAGAGTACCTTAATTATCTCAAAGGGTCCTTCTCTTTTGAGGGCGAGTTTTCGTGACAGGTACCTGAATTTAAGGTTGGTGGCTTCAAGCCAAACCTTATCTCCTACTTTCCACAGCATGAACTTGGTGGAAAGTCGCTCTTTCATGAGGCATTGAGCAGTGGAATGAGCAGCCAGTGCTTCTTTTCATGCTTCAGCAAAGATGGAGAGGTGTTCTTCTACAGAAGGAACAAAGGACTTTCCTAAAGGCAGGTAAGCTCTAGGTTCATACCCCATCATGAGGTAGTAAGGTGATTGGTGGGTAGATGAGTGTGCTGTGGAATTGTGGGAGAATTCCACAGTAGGGAGTAAGGTACTCCAGGTACCAGGGCATCCTTGACAAAAGATCCGAAGATAAACTTCAAGCTCCTGGTTGGCTCTCTCAGTTTGGCCATCAGTCTGTGGGTGGTAAGTGGAGGAGAGTTTTATGTCATACTGGAGAAGTCTAGCTAGTTCTTTGGCGAAGGATGAAGTGAACTGAGGGCCTCTGTCAGAGATACAGGAGTCATGAAGACCGAATCTGGGGAAGATGTGCTGAAAAAAGAGTGAGGCTACACCGGCAGCAGAGATACTTTTGGTGCAAGGGAGGAGGATTACCCCCTTTGTAAGGCCATGGTTGACCATGACCAGGATTGAGTCAAAGGCATTGGAAAGGGGAAGATCTATAATGAGATCCATAGATATCTGCTGGAAGGGGTGCACAGCAGAGGTGGAAAGAGGCAAAGGAGGGGGAATCATGGGGTGGGTATTTGGTTTGGACGCTTGGCAGATAGCACAGCTGGAAATGAAGCAAGAAATAAATGAACGCATGCCAGGCCACCAATAATCACAAGAGAGGTGGGCATAGGTGTGAAAGAGACCTTCATGGCCCCCACTGGGCAAAGAATGAAGGGAGGAGACAAGCTCATGACGAGCATCAGGGGGAATGAAAAGACAACCCTTGTAGTAAAGGTGCAGGGCATTATAGTGCCAATCAGTGAGGGAGGAGTGAGAGAAGAGGGGGAGAGACTTCTCCATTGCATGTAATGCCTCAAGGACAAGTGGATTGTTGGCTGAGGAGCTGGCAATCTTAGAGGTGAGTGTGAGGTCTAATGCAGAGATGATTTCTGGGTTGGAGAGGATGGGGTGAGTATTGTCAGAGGATGTATCAACATTGTGACAGTGGGATAACGCATCTGCAGGAGTCATGGCAGTTCCAGGGAGGACAGTCCAGAGGAGATGGTATTCCTGGAGGAAGAGACTCCATCGAGCTTGGCAGTGTGAAAGCTTCTATGGAGCTTTCATAAATGAGAGGTTCTTATGGTCTGTGAAGATAGTCACTGGGCATTCAATCCCTAAGAGGTACTGTTGCCATTCCTCTAAGGCATCAATGACAGCCAAGAGCTCTCAATCATAGATGTCATAATTGTGTTCAGCATCATTGAGAGTGCGAGAGTAGTAGGTGTACGGATGAGAGTCTCCATTGACATCTTTTTGCATAAGAATGGCTCCTACAGCTATAAGGGAGGTGTCTGTCATGAGAAAGAATGGCTTAGAGGTATCAGGAAGGGCAAGGACTGGGGCAGAAGAGAAGATATCTTTGAGGCGGAGGAATGCAGCTTGTTGGGCATCATGCCAGACCCATGGTTGAGCATTCTTGGTAAGGAGGTTTAATGGGGCAGCAATGTCAGTGAAGTTAGGAATGAATTTGCGATAAAAGTTGCAAAAACCAAGGAAAGAGCAGACAGCTTTGATGGTGGAGGGTGGTCGCCATTTGGCAATGGCAGAGAGCTTGACAGGGTCCATACATACTTGTCCATTCCCTACAATGATACCTAGGTACTCGATCTCTGGAGTGTCAAAGGTACATTTGGAGAGTTTGAGTGTAAGCCCATGCTCTCTAAGTTGTGCTAGAACTCAGCGAGTGCAGTCAATATGATCAGGGAGGGTGGAAGAATGAACTCTGAGGTCATCCATAAAGATCTCAAGCCATCCTTCAGGGGTGATATTGCAGAAGACCCAATTCATGAATGCCTGGAAGGTAGGTGGTGAGTTACACTGTTCGAAAAACATAACAGTGGGTTCATAAAGACCGACAGGAGTGATGAATGCAGCTTTCCATTGGTCCTCTTCACGAATGCAAATATTGTTGTATCCCCAGTGAATGTCGAATTTAGAGAAGTACTTGGAGTGCTTCATTCAATCAATGAGGTTGGAGACAAGGGGGAGTGGGTAGGCATTTTTGACAGTGTGTTCGTTTAAGTACCTATAGTCCTGACAAGGGCGAAGAGATCCATCTTTCTTTGGGACAAAGAAGAGGGGGGACGCTTGAGGTGATTTGGACTCAACAATGCATCCAGTGCAGAGGTGTTCTTCAACAAAAGCTCTACAAGCTTCCATTTCAGCAGGGTTCAGAGTGTAGGCTTTGGCTCTCTTAGGAACAAAGGAGTCCTTAAGTTCAATGACATGGTTATAGGGTTGATGTGGGGGGAGAATGTTGTGGTTCTTTTCCTTGAAGACATCAGCAAAGTCAGCATATGGTTCAGGGAGGGTGGTTTCTTTTTTGATATTTTGTTGAGTGATTTTGGTAGTGATGGTGGTTTTGCAAATGGTTTCAGCAGATAACCAAGCATTTCTTTCTAAAAGATCTGACTCAATATTCTGATTAGCATCTAGTCCTAACCATCGGAGGAGATATTGTTCAGGAATTTCATCATGCATAGGGAGGGGGTTTTCAGGGAAAGAGAGGGTTCTACTTTTCCAGTTGATGGTAGGATTTCAATCAGCGAGCCAATTCATTCCTAGAATGATCTGTGGTCTTCCTAGTCCAATGATCATGAAATGGAGGGTCTCCATTTGTTCATGGAAGATGACAGTGGCATGTGAGTAGAAGCAAATTGTTCCAGTTTGATTGGCAGTTCCATCAACATTCAGGGCTTGTATGGATTCAGCAAGGGGGTGGAAGAGAAGGCCAAGTCTTTTGGCCAGTCGATGATCGATAAAAGTTCCAGTAGCTCCACAGTCAATAAGTGTGGTGGTGTTGACGGTTTTTGCTCTACAAGAGAGTTTAATACGAATGCAAATAGACTTTTCTGATTCAGATGACAATGTTACATGGGCAATTCTATGGAGAGGTAGCATTGACTCATCTCTCCTTCTCAAAAATCTTCAGTTACTTCAGTAATGGAGGTGATGGATTCCTGGGCAGACTCGAAGCTCTGTTTCAACTCCTGAAGGATCTGCTCAGTAGTCTTTCCTCTGGCAGTGAGGGAGTTAATATATTGTGTCAAGTCATTGCTGGGCTGTGTCTGCACAGCATGAATCCTATTAGGGTTGTGAGGGGGGCAGGCTGGGGGAGAAGAGGTCAACTGATTGGGATGATTCCTAGTGGAACAGCCACTCTGTTTGCAAATGAAGCACAGCTTGTTATCCAAGCATCACTTTTGTTCATCAGGGGACAAATTCAGGGCATCGATGTCCATAGCATTGGGGTCTCTGGTAGGGGTGTGAGGGGCAAAAGATCTTTGAGGGAAGGTGCAAGCAGGGACGGTCCTAGTGGTGGTGGTGGTAACTCTGGGAGCCATTCAAATCTGATTGGCTTTGAACTGCTCAACCTTTGAGTACCAGTCCGAGATCTTCTTTGGCATGGTTTCTAATCCAGCCATTCTGGAGCAATGGTATTGATGCAGGCCTTGTTCAAAAAGGCCTATCAAGGCAAGGTCATTGGTAAGGGCAGCTGTGGTAGACAAGATGTGAAATTCTGATACATATTTATGCAGGTCGGAGACAGCATTCTGTTGTAGAGCAACGAGCTTCTTCATGGTGTCAGCAGAGGAATCTACAAGTTTGAAAGCTATCTGGAAGGCAGCTTTAAAGTCCTTGTATGTTCTGAAGGAAGGGGGAGACTTATTCATAGCCTCCTGGCGGATGACAGTAGCCCAGGCAAGGGTGGAATCTTTCTTCATATAGGACAGGGCAAAGGCAATTTGCCTGTCATCGGTGGTATAGATTTCTTTGTTGATAAGGAGATAGGTGTTGACTGAGAGGATCCAAGACTCAGCTGTGGAGGCATCTCTATCATAATTGGCAGGGACTCTGATCTTGATTTCAGTGGGTTTGGAGGACATGTCTTTGTCAGAGTCTTCATTATCAGAAGGATCTGGGGAAGAGGGGCAATGAGGTGGTTGTGGATAGATGGGTTGGGCAGGGATGACAGGTGTTGGGGCAGTATATGCTGAAAGCAGTAGAGCAGCAGAGGTATTGTGCTCAGGACAATGTACAGGTTGTATAACCAGTGTGGCCCAAGGGTTGAAAGGACTACCAGGTCTGATAGCAGGTTTTGGTTCTTCGACTTCAATTGGTTCAGGCTCAGAGGATTCTCCTCTAGCAATGGATCTGCAGATTGCTTGTTCTAATAAGGCATTGCAACGACGTGGTACTTCGGGAGGATAGTTTGGGTTAAACAATCCAGGGACTCTTCTTGGTGATGACGTATTGACAATGGATTCCCTACTCCACTGGCAGGAGGGGAATGGAGAAAGCTAAACCTTTTGTTATGGAGCACATCCTTTTGGACTGCTAACAACAAAGGTTCTATGTGAGGAGGCACTCACAAAGAGGCACAATGTCTCACAAAGAATAGAAAGGCAAAGGAGAACAGTTAAGGCGACTGTTCAGGCAAGAGCAAGTCCAGAATAGAGGAGGTGGAATTGTGCAGGTTTAGCTTGGGGTTTACAAGCAATATACTAGTTACTTATATACCCAGAAGAGATGTGCACAGACCAAGATAAGGGTAGGCATAGAAGATGATGGAAAGAAGAAGAAAGTAAGAGAACCACTGTGGATGGCTATGGGGACAATGACAGCATACAAGAGAACACTGTTAGGAGGTAATTGTCCAGTTATGAGTCAGACTACAAAGTATAGAGCAAATAGGAGAATGGAGACTTGAAGATGATTAAGAAATAAATGTACTTCCCATGAGGGAATGGATATCAGAATGGAACACAAATGGTAAGAAGGAAAAGATGTGGTATAAGTGATAAAATCGTAACAGAAATAGGCTGAATGGTGAGCACTGAAGCTCACGAAGATGAGAACATAGTGAGCAAGGCTTGGCCACAGCCCCTACACTGACCTGTCAGTGTATTGCTTGAGGGGGAGCAGGATGATCGATTTGCAATCAATGATGCTGACAAGTCGCTGGGCACCACAGACAACGACCCTGGAGGGCATGTACAGCAGCTGATGGCCTGGATGAACAACCTGATCACATGCCAAGATGAGACCACATGGGAAGATGACCCAGGAGGGCTCAAGGATGGTGCTGAGCTGACAGTCAAGTCAAGTGCACCAGGGGGTCAGACCGTCGAGACCATTGAGTCCATTGAGGCAACCAGCTATGAGGGTCAGGACAATTGCAAGGAAGGTCTGGACATACCTACAAATGTCACTGATGACCTTTGAAGCCACCATGCCGACACCAAACCTACAGAGAGCTCAAACGAGCCGAGCACACCAGGAGGTCAGTCTAGTCAGCAGAAAACATCAGTCAGTTGGGCAGACCTGAGAATGGAGCCGGGTAGCCATAAAGATGTACCAGGGCATCCAAAGAGCCAATTGGAGAACTCAGGGAGTAGTACAGACCACAATAGTGAGGACTGGGTGAAGCATCTAGTCAGAAGGCCACCAGACTGCACAGGTGCAAAGGACAGTGCAAATGTCATGGCAGACAGGTCTGGTGATGAAGCAGATGATGTTGAGGATCTACCAGATGTCCAGGAAGGTTGCAGAGATGGTTGACAAGGCTGTAGCAGCAGTGACAAAGGCACAATGAATGGCACGAGCAGCAACTCAAAGGGAGTCAGGCTGAAGTCATTGGCTATGAATGGGCCAAGTCAGTATCCAGAATGGCACGAGGACATGCCAGGGGACCCACCCAAGCTACCAGAACCACCAGACAGAGCTGCAAACATGCAGAATGAACCCCCAAATGTCAAGCTCAAGGGGGAGAGAAGAGAGCTGACAAGCATTGACAAGCTTGCTAGAGACAAAGCGGATACATTGAGAGCATTAGGATGCAATGGGGATGCCAGGAATAGGCTGAAGAACCTACGAAACACATCAATACATGTATAAAAATGTCCAGAGCAAATAGTCAAGGGTGACTCACCCTGGAGAGCACCAGATGAGCAGGAAGACCCAGGAGGCCAAGCAGCGGTACAGGGAGGCTGCAGGATGCACCTAGAATGCTCTGAAGATGACAGAGATGAGTGCTTCAATGAAGTGAATGCACTATGTTGAGTTAGAGAGCCAGGAGGCCAGCAGGGTGACCAGAAGGCAGTGAAAGGCATTGAGGACTATTGGAAGCACCAAACAGATACTATAGGCAATGAATACGATGGAAGATGAGGCCAGATGGATGGCGCAGCAAGCATTGCACACTATGATCCGAAACAAGTCAAAATGGAGTTGCCAGCTGACAAGAAGGCAAGTCAGTATAGATAGTGCAAGCACACTGTGAGGAATGTACCTGGGCCATCCAAGCCACCATTCAAACATCCCAGTTGAGCTGCCAAGCACCTGCACTTACCAGGGATCACACCGAAACCGTCAGCTATGAGGACAACACACCAGTACATTGAATGTCACATGAGCATAGGAAAGCCACCTGATGTTATGATTTTATCTTTACATCCTGGTCTATTACTCATTTCCAAATGCATTTCATTCATGTATCTGCATCCACATGCTAGATACTTATGCTTTCTAGTCACCTTTTCATTAGATGAGTTCGACTATTTCTTTACTGTTTCTATTCTTACCTAGTCGACTACATTTGGACTCTATCTCCTAACAGCATTCTCTTGCATGCTGTCGTGATCTATACATAGCCATCCACAGTTGTTCCTTGACCTTCTCCTCCTTTCCTCTGCTTTCTATGCCTGCCCTATCCTTGGTCCATGTGCATTCCATTGGACTATAAGTAGCTAGCTACCTTGCTTGTAAACCCCAAGCTAGATCTGTGCAATCCACCTCCTGAACTGGACTTGCTCCTGCCTGAACAGTCACCTCAACTATTCTCTTTTGCCCTTCTACTTGTTGTGAGACGTTGAGGGTCTTTGTGAGTGCCTCCTCACAAAGAACCTTTGTTGATAGCAGTTCAGAAGGACATGCTCTGTAACATCTGAATTGCCCAACAGCCCAATGACAATCTATCTGCCATCATGCTCACACAAGATCATCAGCACCATGCATGCATGAACACACCAAAATATACATTTGTTTTCATTTTCACCCACTGCATCATTGACAACAACAAGATCTGCCCAACTACCAATATGAACACCCACTCATTTACCAAGGCATTACCATTCCCCAAGATCAAGCATCTCGCTGTCAAACTTAGGTTGCACATGACTTGAGAGGGAGTGTTGGAATTAGCAAGCACACTGCCACCCAATCTCATCTGGCCCAACTAGTCACTGGTGTGCAAGCAGCATGCATGTGCCATGACCATTTGGCAGCACACTCACATGTAGTACTTTACCTGATCTTCCCTGAGCTTAACAGCTGTTCTACTTGCAACCTTATGGTTTACCTCATATTCCATACAGTATATAAGACCTACATATTGTATGTAGACACCTCAGTCCATTGCACTGCACGACGACTGAGGTGAGCTAGTTATCATTCATACTTACCTACCTGAACTTACCTGTATGTAGATTGTCTCTCGACAGGTAATACATTTAGTCTGTTGCACCACACAATGACTGAGATTGTCTCAACAGCCATCATGCCTCCCCTTTCTCACACATATATTCTATAAATTGACTCATGTGCTCACCCTATCATGATCCATTGATTGCTGGGTTTAAGAAGCCACACTTGGTCTAATGTACTCTTACAGATGGAATGCCAACCTCTGCACTCTGGGACTCTGTCCAGAAATATAATCTCAAGAGTTGCACCTCAGATTCACCAAAGAACTTTGACCTCTCTAGGCCCTGTCTTGCAGACTGCCAGAAGTTATCCCACATGTGTTAGTGCTTTTCTCTTTATGGTAACATTACATAACCCTTAGAGCATAGTTGTAGTTGAATTCTTGTAGATGGTCTCTCAGTAGCTTGACCACATCTCAAAAAGTGCAAAAATGTAACATTGCCAAACAACTATGAGTGGTGGTCAATAAGTTGTATATAGCAGTATAATGTCAGTTTGACCAATGTCGGTCGAGCTGGCAGGTGCTTGTTTGTGTTATAACGCAATATTATGGCACAATGCAGGACATAGGTTGCAATATATTCACTATATCAAAGGGCATCATACCCTTTCTGTGTGTAAATATCATCGTCCAGCTCTTCTCCATCATCTGCTACCACATGATCTGGATTATTGAAGTCCTTGAAGTCTGAAGTCTCGCTCATGATATTGTCTTCACTATGGTCTCCATCTCCATCTTCATCCATAACCCCTTCCATCAACCCTTCCCACTCTTCCCACTCTTCCTCTTCTTGGCTGGGCAGAATCTCACCTTCAGCCAAACCTGCAACTTCTCCATGCTCATCAGAGTCATTTTCGTCCTCATCCTCAAGTCCATGAAGAAAGATGTATGTGCTCCTTACCCTCATCACAAGGAGTATCCTAACTGGTCCATAGCTTGATTGAAGATAGGGAGCATGCCACTCATACCTACTACAAGATCCTGGAGGTTGTTCCAGGTCTAAAAGGCCTCGACAACACTGAACTCAGTCATATCTGTTCAAAGGTATGTCCTCACTCTCTATATGTGCATATATTGAGCTTTTGCACTACTTATAGATGACAGTAATCATCAAGACCACACGCTCAAGTGATTCAACATACCTGAAGTTGATTATTGGGCAGTTAATGATTGTCATATCCATGACATCCCATCCATCTCTGCCTCCTCCAGCCCCATCTCTGACCAACTCTGGTCACCTCCGTCACCCTTAGTCCACCTGTTGGCAATCCAACATGCTTGTGTCCTTGCTAAGCAAGTTAGCTAATGGCTATATGCTCTCATGGCACTTAGCTAGTTTATTTAACATTACGATACTCTAGAAGCCAAGTCCCAAGAGGCTAGATCTTAGTGATGTCACAGGTATGCCTCATGGCATGACATCATAGTTAGATACAATACTGGCTCTAAGGTGGCCCATGCACCTAAGCCTGCCCTAAGTACTTATGTAGCTAGACACTATAAGTAGTCCAATAGAATATGCCCCAAGGACTTCAAGCGAAGTCTCTTGTTGGTTTCCCCATAAACCTCTTGACTGAGTTTAAGGCCTTCTAAGGCCTTCTCTTAAGCTTCGCCCTATACTCCTTAAGACGTCTCTAGTGACCCCTAAAGGGTAGTCATGGTCTGCATACCCTCTGACTTTACGAATCCTGACCTTAGGGTTATGGGTTGTAACATTAGACTTCACTTTATTACCTTTACTGATCACTGAAGTGCTGCCCATAAGGGTGGACAAAGGAATGTTTGGAAGTAGTTGATGATCTCCACATTCCTTATGTCAACGATGACCAAGTCCTGAGTGGTTTAAACACCAGCGTCCCTTTGAGGATGTAATGGATGAAGTTATGCTTTACCCTCCACAATGAGGTTAAACTAGCTCCTACGCAAAAGGGTGCTATGCACGCACTATTCCTCTCCACCCAAAGTAAGCTGACAATACAAGAAAGTTGCATTTGAAGTATTATGAAGTACCAATGGTTTGGCCACCTGAAGGAAAAGATCCAGCTCACAAAGGAGCATTCTATTATGTCTACCCATTCCCATATGAAGCTCATAAGCTAACCCTTTGTTGCTCAACAATGCCTTAAGCTACAGGCTATACCAAGAACATCCCATGACTCCGCGAAGAGGATAAACTAGTACAATCCCCAGACCAAGAAGTCTATAAACTATCTCAGATCCCAGACAAGTCCATGAAGCATACTGCTTCAGCATGCCTCCCAATTCGCTTGGAAGGGTGCTATCTCTTCTTTAGGTTAGTATGCCTTCAATGGTTGAACACCAAGTTGGGCATGACACACATAGTGCAACCACACCTCTATCCCAGTATGCAAAGATTACAGGCCTGAATGACAGTTCTCCCTGGCCTGCGATGATCCACGTTGGAACAGATTTAGATTCCCAGTGACACATCGCTACTCATAGGTGCAACGCCACACACAAACCCCTACCACATCAAACAACAAACCACAATCTTTATAGGCTAAAAAATATGCCAACGGGCTTCTCAGCCACATGCCGATGCCACCTCTCACTGCAGGATAAGTCGCAATCAAGCGCATTAGTGAAACAACCACAATGTCGATAAACTATCTTACCCGAAGGCAAGACATAACTTCCAATGCAGACTGACACGCATAGGTCTCTCCCCCTTCTCTCCACACCTTTGCGCACGAGTACCACCCCTTGGAAACTAAGCTCACTCCACGACATCATGCCACAACCCCTCTCGATGCAGGAAGATGCCTACAGAAATCCTGAGGTATGTAGCCCAATGCTGCCTCTGGAAGGAGTCACAATTGAAACCTCCGAGACAAGGAAAAACTACCTAGAAGCCCAGGAATTACTTTACAGCTACAGCAAAATTCAGGCCCCAGTATGGTTTCAGGGACACTAAGACGGTGCAGAACCCCCCTGTTATAATTCTGGAAGATGCCACAATCCGAAAAACATCCAGAAAGATATCAAAAACTATAATGACACCCCCACTTCATCATGCTTTTAGAATTTGAAGCAACCCATCCAATGACTCAAGTAATGTGAGTGGACAACCACTGAGTACCTACCTACCACAGGTGATCACCAAGTCATAGCGAAGAGCTCCCGAATACCAGAAGTATGGAGTTTCCCCGATACTACAAGTCACTTCACCAGAAGCTCGACCTCTACGGTCACTCCCAAGCTCAACAAGTTGCCCACAACATGAAGAAAAGTGCAATGCAGTGCTAGTGGATCTCCTTCCCCCCGGACAAGGGCCTAGGAGGGAGTCCGAGATGTAAGTTTGATGGAAAGTCTAACAGATGACGGACGGAAAGTTGAAAGGAAGTCAGGGTCCTTTTGAGGATATTCCAAACCTGATGACCTGATGACGATCTGAATGAAGTCTGAAGGATAATCTGAAGGACAATAAATCAAAGATGATCTCTGATGATGGTTCAATGAATCCATATGCCCATCCACCCCCGTACGCCCCTCTATCTGATCCCTTTAAAGAAGATGCCAAAGTCATACATCTGAGACGACGTTCTAAACTACCATCATATGGTCAAGATAGAATTTATTTAAGATTCTTTAAGTTAATTGCTATGGCTTCCCCCTGGGACCACCCACACCAATGCAAGTCAAGGAGGGAGTCCCCACAAGCTTCAAAGGAGGTGCAAGCATCGCCTTATTCAACAATTCTCCCCCTCCCCTTCCCCGTCTTTCACTCTCTATGAAAACGTTAAGCCCGATGACGCATTCCAGATCCCTTCAATGTGCCTGGTACCGATGCCCAGTCTTGGCACCCAGAGAAGTGCATCAATTAGATCTGTAGATCTAAGGAGGGAGTAGTATAGGAGTATAGGCACGAGTGGTGAACGAGTGCCAATCCTGAATATCTGGAGGTTCTAGGACAAAATGTAAGTGGAGTCTGTTAATGAACCATTGAAAGATAGGAAGGAAACGACTAGACAAAGAAAGGAAGTGTAAGTGAGTATTTCAAACCCTCTCGCTTTGACATCCATAGGAATGACTTCGATGGACTTGCTCCAGTCCAGGCATAAGGCCAGAAGCCCAGAGTTAATGGGTCCAGCAATATTTGAAGTCTCAGTATGTGCTTTCCTCTTCTAAAGTCATGCTCTTATATTACAGACACTATTCACTCTTCATACAGCTACTACAAAGGACAAGCCCCATTCATACACTAAGTTTAATTGACCCTTAACATTCCCATTCTTTCACTATGATATGCTCACTTCATAGAATGTGCCTATGGTTCTTGAGGACAAGAACCTTAAGACGGGCGTAGTGTTGGCGATCCAACATGCTTGCATCCTTGCTAAGTGAGTTAGCTAATGGCTATATGCTCTCATGGCACTTAGCTAGTTTATTTAACATTACAATACTCTAGAAGCCAAGTCCCAAGAGGCTAGATCTTAGTGACATCACAGGTATGCCTCATGGCATGACGTCATAGTTAGATATGATACCGGCTCTAAGGTGGCCCATGCACCTAAGCCTGCCCTAAGTACTTAGCTAGACACTATAAGTAGTCCAATAGAATATGCCCCAAGGACTTCAAGCGAAGTCTCTTGTTGGTTTCCCCATAAACCTCTTGACTGAGTCTAAGGCCTCCTAAAGCTTTCTCTTAAGCTTTGCCCTACGCTCCTTAAGACATCTCTAGTGACCCCTAAAGGGTAGTCATGGTCTGTGTACCCTCTGACTTTACAAATCCCTTAGGGTTATGGGTTGTAACACCACCTCTGCTTCCTCCATGCTCGGAGCTCCACTCCTCTGCTCCAGACCAAGGCTGCGCTCACCCAGGGACTCAGCTATACTTTGGACCTGGATATTATTTCGTACATTCTGTTTGTACTTCCCTTTGCTTCCCTTATCCCTTCTTGGTCCCTTATGGACCCTTGATATTATATCACTCATTCCCTGACATCCTTGATATCCCTGTTTATCTTTTAGTATAAAACCTATGTACCTCTGTTGTGTAACCTTAGCATAAATATCAACTTAATTCCCACTCTCCACTCTCATTGTGATCTCCTCCTCCTCCTGTCAGAACTCTGCTCCTCCAAAATACGAGGACACAGACCTGTTCAAGGGTGCAACACATAAGTCCTATGCCAATGTCCTTTCCATGCAACTCTGCTCTGACACCTCCACTCTGGACTTCAGTCCAACTCTGAGATGAACTTTGTCAACCACCCACCAGCACCTCTGGACCTCCAATCAGACTTGAGTCCGGAGAGTCCAGGACAATTTAACAACAGTTCAGTACATGGCTCCCTGACAAACCAGTTTCGCTATTGGAACTTCCTTCAGTGCTGGCACCTGCCACTCCAAGTGCTTATAGCTCCCTTACAGACAACAAAAGGATGTTGACTCCCCTTGCTAACAAGTGTGCTCTGAGGGCTAGTTAAAAGGGGAAGGGGATGGGGATGAAGCGGATGGTTGTGCCCACCAAAGAGGATAACAGTGCTGTGACCCATCCAAAGAGGGCTAGGTGCGGCAATTAAAGGTGCATTTTCAATTTCCCCAAGTGTATCTGATGAGTTTTACATGCTCAGTCATCAAGCCACTGATGACATACCAGTTGACCACTCCAGCTACCTTTCTTCAAGTTCATTTCATCATGACATATTGTTGACATCATGCCTCAACTCAATTCCTGGATTTGCTATAGATCATGGTCAGTACTATGTCTCATTTATTGTTGCCATCATCAGTAGATTGTCGTATATTGCATGTCACCCTGCTCTTGTGCAATATATTGCTGTATAACAGCAACAAAAAAGATACTCGGTTATGTGCACTGCATGATCTAACAGTTCAGCAGTGAGCATGGGAGTCATATCGTAACCTTCAATATCTACAGATGGTAATATATTATCATGCCCCAAGAGACCAGTTTGAAACCTGTCATTTAGCCTACACATGCTCACACAGCCATTATGTAGCAATATATTACTTTTGCATTTTTTCAGATGCAGCACTGAGGGCATGTGGGCTTTTCTAGCCTTTCTGACTTTACTAACAGTACTCTAGTCTTATAGGTACTTATTCTAATACAGTAGCTTGACCAGCACTGAGGTTCCATAGGTTTCCTGCTTGAGAGTTGACCCTCTGTGCACAACTCCTTCTCGCCAGTCTTTGACAGGTTATGAGCCCCGCTCGTGCCTAAAGTCACTCTCATCTAAAAGCGGATTAATACCTACCTCAAAGTTTTCAAGTGAAGATGCTCAACTTCCCTAGGTCCGCACTCGAACGCCAAAAGTGGCAAACTTACCGCGCCCAGATTCTCGCAACTGCAGCAGAAGAAGGCGTACTAAGCCACCTAGCGGGTACAGCACCAATGCCGAACAACCTATCCGAACTCTTGGCTTGGGATGCAGCAAATACTGTCGCAATATCCATCCTCACTGAGGTCATGTCCGACACCCTCCTAACGTCCGTCATGCGCCACGAACTCGCATTCGACATGTTCCGCCACCTTGCATCCATTTTTGGTGACCACGACGCCATCTTGATACCGTCCGAAAACTCCAAGGACGCAACACACGGCGACGACGAACGTCAACCGTACAGCCTAGACGCTGACGGCATAAGCCTTGCCACACCGGCGAGCAGCCCCGACGATGACCGCGAGGACGTGGCAATCCATCGCACATCAAATGCACACACGCACGAAGCCCACGCCGGGCAGTCAGTCAAACAAGACTACACCAACGACGACCCCATTATGGCGAGCCCAACTCGTCTACTACAACAGAACGACAGCATAAGCCTCGCAATCCCAGCGAGCAGCCAAGTCAACCAACACGAGGACATCGAAGTCCATCACACCACCGCTGCCCTGCACGACGACCCAAGCACAAACGCCGAGACGGCCGCATACCACGCACACCACAACAAGCACGGGCAACCGCAATGCCCAGTCGAACCCCTGCGCATCACGCTCGAGGGGGAGAGCACAGGTTGTGGGAGCGCCAGCAATGCCAAGCCTATCGTACGTGAAGAAGACACATCGATCGCACACGCGCACGGAGCCCAAGATTGGCAGTCAGCCGAGAACGGCAATGAAGACCGCCTACCAGAGAAACCCCAGAGCGCGCCGCTCGAGGGGGAGGATTGGAGGTCGAGCGGCGGGAGTGCCGAGCTTACCGCACGCGAAGAGAATGTGTCGAGAGCGCACGACTGTGCAGACGACGACACCATCGGACCACAGGACGGCGGCAAGACTGCGAAGTCGAGACCGTCAGAAGACCCTGCAGACGCGCCAGGTGACGACGAGCGTCATCCAGACGCACCCACAGAGCCCCCCGACCAGCCAGCAGGCATGGAGGAATGGGAGCGCGAGTCGAAGGGTGTGGCAACGGTCAGTCGCGCAGGCCCACAAACAGAGTTGGGCGACCACGGAGACGTACCAAGGTGCTCCCAGAGCGAGGCGGAAGACCCAG
>JBBPKI010001032.1:0-15447 GCA_038089155.1 Nevesoporus exiguus
AGGGATTGCATGATGATAGTTGATGAAAATAAAGAGGCATGTGAACTTTTTCAAACTCAGATGAAACACTTATATGTGTACCTTTGTTTGTATTGCCAAATATTGACAAATATCTCTTGATTAACAATAATCACATATTTCATATCAAAAGTAACAAAATTGCTGCAATAGTATTGTCATTTTGGAATGTACATATCTCAGCAACCCTTGAACCAAATTATGTAATTTCTTGATCAGCAGATAGCCAGATGTGTCCCCTACCTTTCACCTAACCAAAGCTAAGTGATACTCCCATGCTTGCACTTACTACACTTCCAGTACTGCAAAATAGTCAAACATTGCAGCAGTTTTGGGAGTCACTGTATATACTGAGGAGAAAGGTGACTAATTCTTGTTACAATCTTTTCACTTTGTCCTCCCCTTTTTGTTATCCTCATATACATGCACCCTCAATTCCCACCCTTACCACTTCTTCTCATTTTCTCTGACAATGGCTACAACCTTTATTCCTTGCCTTGATTTCTCCTTTTGGACCTTATCTCCAAATGCCGTTCTCTTGTACAGCATTGTGTTCCTTAACTACCATCTTCCCTCACTTGCCCTAAACTGGTCTATGCACTCACAGACAGACACTATTTAGTCTCACCTTGTGTACCCTGTAAAGTAAGCTAGTGCTATGCAATTCACGTGTTTCCTTAACCTCTGTCCACCTCATCCCTTGCCCAAGGGATTACCTTTGAACCATCTCCTTGTCTTTGTGAGATGTTGTGCCTCTTTGTGAGTGCCTCCTCATGAAGTATAAGTATACTAGCAGTTCTTGGGAACATGCTATGTAACAATTCTAGGATTGGTGCAAAGTGTGAAACAGAGAAGTTCAGGGATAAGGAGTAATGGAATGTAAGGGAAGAGTGAAACATAGGGATAAAGACAGGGTTTGGATATATGACAATGTCATAAAGGATTAGTTATGAAATAGTCCAAATAAGAAAACTATCAGGGAGGATAAAGAACCAACTGGAGTTATGCTGGAGTTGAGAGCAGAGGCATCAGAGTTGAGTAGAAACTCCAAGGGGTAGATGACTGAGGATGATGGACAGAGGGGCCAGAGTTGTCTGGAGTTGGCACTATAGGAGGGTGGATGGATGGATGTAACATTCATTAAAAACCTCAAAAAGGCCAAACCAAAGGAACCCACTCTAGAAGAAATGGTCCTGAAAGAATATCACCACTTTTTTGATGTCTTTAGCAAAAAGGAATTAGAACAACTTCCTTTATGAACCTGTGGGATCATGAGATACAGCTACCGCCTGGCTTTCGACTAAAAAAGGCTAAAATATTCCCTATGAGCAAGGACAAAATGGAGGAACTAAAGGGATTCATAAACAAGAAAGGTTACATTTGCCTCCCATGTTTCTTCCAAATGTCACCAGTCTTCTTCATACCAAAGAAAGATGGGAAGAAGAGATTAGTACAAGGCTACTGCTACTTTAACAAGTGAATGGTAAAAAACAATTACCCCTTACCACTAAGAAGTCAGTTGGTGGATAAGCTCCAAGGGGCAAAGCTGTTCATCAAACTAGGCCTTTGATAGGGCTACAATAACATAAGAATCAAAAAAGGAGACAAATGGAAGGCAGCATTTGTCTTATACTCTGGAGCATATGAACTTCTAGTAATGTTCTTTAGACAATGCAATGCCTCTACCACCTTTCAGCAGATAATGAATGAGATCTTCACTGATATGGAAGGAGTCATCATTGTTTACATAGATGACATAATGATTTTCACAAAGATGGATGATGAAAAGAACATGAGAAGGTTTTTCAGGAAGTTTTAAAGAGGTTAAAAGAACACAACCAATCTTTAAAACCTAAAAAATGCTTTTTTGAATAAAAAAAGGTCAAATTCCTTGGGATGGTAGTAAACACCAAAGGAATTAAAATAGAAAAAGGAAAGGTGGAAGTTATCCTAGAATGGCCAACCCCCAAAAACATCAAAGGAGTGCAAAGTTTCATAGGGCTCACCAATTACTACTGGAGATTCATTCAAGACTTTTCTAAAGTTTCTCATCCCCTGAATGACCTCACTAAAAAGGACCAAGAATTGCAATGGGGACTTAAAGAACAAGAGGCTTTTGATTCATTGAAAAGTAGCTTTACAAGTGCCCCTATTCTCACATATCCTGATAATAACAGCAAGTTTTGACTTGAGACCAATGCATCAGATTTTGCCACTGGTGTGGTTCTCTCAATTAAACAAGATGACAAGTGGCAGCCTGTTACTTTTTCCTCTGCCTCCATGACCTCAAAGCAGAGAAATTACCCAATAGCAGATAAGGAAATGCTTGCAATTATTTTTGCCTTGGAACAATGGCAGCATTACCTTGAGGGGGTGAAAGAATTTGAAGTATGAATGGATCACCCCAATCTGAGATACTTCATGACAAAGCAAGATTTAAATCAACAACAAGCCAGATGGTCATAATGGCTGTCCAGATTCAACTATATCCTAGTCAACAAGCCAGGATTCCAAATGAGAAAAGCTGATGCTCTCTCTTGATGAGAGAATTATGTAATTGGTATTGATGAGGACAACAAGTGTTAGACATCTAACACACTTGTGTCCTTGATAAGCAAGTTAGCTAATGGCTATACACTCTCATGGCACTTAGCAGATTTATTTAATATTATAATACTCTAGAAGCCTAGCCAAAGAGCCTAGATCTTAGTGACATCTGTTACTATTTCATTCCTTATCTTATCTTATCAAGTCACATGATTACTTGCATGTGACTGTGAGAAGTATCACATGATCAAGTCTAGATCATTGTCTTTCACTTTCATCACACTTGCTTTATTAATCACTGCTCATTCTAGACTCTTATCTCCCATGCTTTCTTAATTACCAATATTCTAGACCATGACATTACTAATGATGAAGTATCTTAGTCAGTATTCCCAGACTGGCCCTAAATACCCTGTAGTAGTATATAAGTCTGAATCTATCAACAACCAGACTTCAGTTAAGTCCTGGTTGATACTCCCTCATCCTCTTGATTCTACAGCAAGCCTATTAGTGTGGTGACCAAAGCCTTAAGTGGATTAGATTGCCAACAACATCACAGGTATGCCTCATGGCATGACATCATAGCTAGGTACAACTGGCCCTAAGCTGGTCTGCACATACCAGAGCCTACCCTAAGTACATAGCTAGACACTATATAAGTGCCCAATAGATTGGCCCAAGGACTTCAAGTGAAGTCTCTTGTATGTTTCCTTTAAACTCTACTTGACTAAGTGCTAGTCCCTCTAAGCTAGACTCTTAAGACCAAGCTATTCCACTCCTTACAACACTCCTAGTGACCTCCTGACATTAGCTTTGGCTTTCCTAGTCATCACTACCATAATCCCCCCTTTATTTGGTTAGAGTCATTACAACAAGGGCATACAAATGATGTCTGAAAACAGAGTAAGGGCACAAACAAGACAAGGCTTCACAATTGAAGGAGAAGAAAGGAAGCTCCTCAAAAGGATTGTTGAAACACAAGAAGAATGGAAAGGCCCTGAGAAGCCTAATCTAATTGAAAAAGACAGAATTCTATATCTTGGTGACAGAATCTTCATTCTCCAAAAGGAAACTTTACACTAAGACATCATCACCCTTTATCATGATTCTCCAATTGCTGGATATAGCAGTACTAAAAAAACCTGGCAGATTATAGAATAATATTTCAAATGGAACAGCCTTTGAGCCCAAGTAAAGGAATATTGTTCAAGGTGCAACAGATGCATATGTGTTATGATTTCCCTCCTTATCTTATCTTATCAAGTCACATGACCATTATCACGTGATTGTGGGACATGTCACCTGACCAAGTCCAGGTCAAACCCTTTCACTTCAATCACATTTGTTCTAAACCCCTTATCTACATGCTTCCTTAATTACTGTTAGTCTAGACCCTTTCCCACTCCACAATGACATCGCTACTTAGTAAGTATTCACATGCCTACCCTAAAGTACCTTGTAGTATATAATCTGAATCCAAACGACAACTGGACTTCAGTCAAGTCCTGGTTGATTCCCTTCTATCATTCCTCTTGACTCTATAGCAAGTTACTAGTGGTGACCAAAGCCTTAAGTGGTAGAGGTTGCCAACAATATGCATGAAGCCAGAAAATAAGTCCTCAAAAGGAGAATTGATTCTGAATCCTATCCCAGAAGGTCCATGGAAGGACATATCTGTGGACTGTATTACTGACCTACCCCTTTCCAACATCTACAACTCTGTTCTAGTTGTAGTAGACCAATTTTCCAAAGAAGTGGATTTATTCCCACAAACAAGACAATCACAGCTTTTGGAACAGCTGAGCTATATAGGGATCATATATGGAAGCATCATGATATCCCTAAGTCCATCATATCAGACAGAGGACTCCAATTCACTTCCCAAGTCATGAAGGATCTCAGCAAAATGCTCAAGGTTGATCTCAAAATGTCCACTGCCTTGCATCCTTAAACAGATGGCTAAATAGAAAGGGTCAACCAAGACCTTCAACAATGTCTTCAGCTCTTCATGGCTGAAAAACAAGATAAATGGTTGGAATAGCTCCCTCTGGCACAATTTTCCTACAACAATTGCCAGCATTCCACCACCAAGAAATCACTGTTTGAGGTAATAAAAATCTCCAAACCAAGAATGGGTATAGAACCCACAATCACCAAGAATGAGATTGTTTGTCCTTCACACAAGATTTCTCTAAGACATTTGAGCAAGCTAGGGATTCTCTTGAAAAAGCTCAACAGTCCATGAAAAGGCAAGTGGATAAACACTGCTCCAAGATTCCAAGTTTGACAGTTGGAGATATGGTCTGGCTCTCAACTGAGAACATTAAGCTAAATCAGGCCTTAAAGAAACTCACTAAACAGTGGATTCTGTCATATCCCACCCAACTCTGGTCACTCTGGATCAACTCTGGCCTAGTTATCCTAGTTGCATGCATGTTTTCAACTCCAGACCAACTCCATTGATCTTTTGGTTTGTTCTCACTCAATATTATATATCTTGACTTTGGACCTTTTCCTATATATTCTACCTTGACACCTCTCAGTATCTTTCTCTATGATATCTCTGTTTCCATTTCATCTTGACATCTCTATTTTTATTCCATCTCATTGTCTCTGTGTCATATCCATGGTATCCCATTTATCTCTGCCACCTCCAGCCCCATCTCCAACCATCTTTGGTCACCTCCATCACCCTCAGTCTATCTTTGCCTCCTTCATGCTTGGAGCTCTGCTCCTCTGCTTTGGACCAAGGCTGTGCTTGCATAGGGACTTGGCTATACTTCAGACCTGGATATCTTCTGTACATTTCATTTGTACATCTCTTCACTTCCTTCATCCCTTCTTGGTCCCCTATGGATCCTTGATATTATCTCACTTATTCCCTGACATCCTTGATGTCCCTGTTGACTCTCTAGTATAAAACCTCTGTACCTTTGTCATGTAACCTTAGCATGAATATCAAATTAGTCCCCTCTCCTCACTCTTGTTGTGATCCACTCCTCCTTCTGTTGGAACTCTGATCCTTCAAAATACAAGGATATGGACCTGTTCAAGGGTGCAACACGTAAGTCCTACACCAATGTCCTTTCTAAGTTCCTCCACTCTGACACCTCCACTCCAGACTTTGGTCCAACTCTGAGACAAACTCATCTACCACCCCATTAGTACCCCTGGACCTCCAATTGGACTTGAGTCTGGAGAGTCTGGACATTAACACTCTGTCTATGTTTTATCTTGACATCTCAACTTTAGTTTCACTTACCTAGTTATCTTTGTGCCTGTGCACATTATAGGCTTACCTGATCTCATCTCTCTTAGTATATAAAGTCTCTACTTGTGTCTGTAGATATCTCAGCTCAAATCTCAACTTAACCTCAACTTAACCTTATCTTAATCAAACATTCTCCTCTCATTTTGAGTCTGAGACTCTTCTCTGATCTCCTCCCCTCCACAAATTTAGGACACCAGACTTCTGCAAGGGTGTAGCACATAAGATGAAGCCAAAGTCCCTTTTGACTAACATAACTTTGCACCTCCAGAGTTAGTCTGGAGTTCATCCACCCTAGTGTTTAACAGATTGGCCCCTATGAAATCCTTCAATTCACAGGCCCTAATGCTGTTACACTCAAACTACCCTCCACCCTGTGAATTCATCCAACTGTTAACATTTCAAGAGTTAAACCTTACAAGGAATGCCTTGAAAATTAACCTGTCATTGCTTTAGGACCCATCATAGGCACACAAGAAGGGATTCTGTAGTTCAAAGTGATGGTGATAGTGAGGAGAGAATGATGATGAGCATGGTGATAATAGTGGCAAGACAGATAGCAGAGAAGACTGCTGCAGTGATGAGGATCTGATAAGGGGTGAGTATTGTCACTCAGGAGGAAAGAGATCTTTTATATTGCTTAAGGAGGGTAGGAGTATGATGAAGGTTTCATTCAGGCTCCCAAGTATTTTCAGATGAGGGGTATTCTTTCTACTTGATCAGGTACTGGCAGCAATTAGTGGAACCCAAATGAGAGAAAATAGCCTCAATTTCATATTCTTCTTCACCCTCAATTAGATCTGGTGGAGCAGAAATAAAGTTTGGTCCATGCTCTAGTGTGGTTCAATAGGTGGATAAGAGGGAAGCATGGAAGATATTATGAATGTGCCAAGTGGGTGGTAGTTTCAGCTGATATGCCATAGAGGAGAGTACCTTGATGATCTCAAAGGGTTCTTCTCTTTTAGGAGCAAGTTTCTGTGACAGGTACCTGAGTTTAAAGTTGGTGGCTTCAAGCCAAACTTTATCTTCTACTTTCCAAGGCATAAACTTGGTAGAAAATCTTTCTTTCATGAGGTGTTGAGTGGTGGACTGTGCAGCCAGTGCTTTTTTCATGCTTTGGCAAGAGTAGAGAGATGATCTCCTACAGAGGAAATAAAGGATTTTCCTAAGAGAGGATAGGCTCTAGGTTTATGTTCCATCATAAGAAAATAAGGTGATTGGTGGGTAGAAGAGTGTGCTGCAGAGTTGTGGGAGAATTCCACAGTAGAGAGTAAGGTACTCCAGGTATCAGGTGGTCCTT
Source organism: Nevesoporus exiguus (assembly GCA_038089155.1). Lineage (NCBI taxonomy): Eukaryota > Fungi > Basidiomycota > Agaricomycetes > Boletales > Boletaceae > Nevesoporus > Nevesoporus exiguus. The sequence continues at coordinate 7,134 of JBBPKI010001032.1, forward strand.
GGCAAAAGATCCATAGATAAACTTCAAGCTCCTGATTGGCTTGTTTAGTTTGGCCATTAGTTTGTGGATGATAGGTGGATGAGAGTTTAATGTCATACTAAAGGAGTCAAGCTAGCTCCTTGGCAAAGGCAGAAGTGCACTGAGGACCTCTATCTGAAATGCAGGGGTCATGAAGGCTGAATCTGGGGAAAATATGTTGGAAAAAAACATGAAGTTAATTCAGCAGCAGAGATCTTTTTGGTACAAGGAAGGAGGACCACCCCCTTCATAAGGCCATGGTCAACCACAACCAAGATGGAATCAAAACCATTGGATAGAGGAAGATCAGTGATGAGATCCATGGAGATCTGTTAGAAAGGAGGGGTCACAGAAGAAGAAAGTGGCAAAAGAGGGGGAACAGTGGAATGAATGTTTGGCTTCACAGATTGGAAAATAGCACAACCAGTGATGAAGCAGAAGATAAAGGAGCATATTCCAGGCCACCAGTAGGCATAAGTATGAAAAAGACCTTCATGTCTGCTAGAAGGGGAGGAATGGAGAGAGGAAACAAGATCATGACAAGCATCAGGGAAAATAAAAAGACATCCTTGGTAATAGAGGTGAAAAGTATCATAGTGCCAATCTGTGAGGGAAGAACAAGGGAAGAGAGAAAGAGATTTTTCCATGGCATGGAGTGCTTCAAGCACAAAGAGGTCAGTTGTGGAGAAGCTGGCAATTCTGGAGATAAGGGTGAGATCCAAGGTAGAGATGATGATAGGGTCAGAAAGGATAGGATGTATGTTGTCAGAGGAAATGTCAACATCATAAGAGCAAGATAGGGCATTGGTGGTGGTTATCACAGTGCCAGGTAGAACAGTTCAGTGGAGATGATACTCCTAGAGGAAGAGGCTCCAACAGGCTTGGCAATGTGATAACTTCTGGGGTGCTTTCATGAAGGACAGGTTCTTATAGTTGGTGAAAATGGTGACAGGATGTTCAGTTCCTAAAAGATACTGTTGCCATTCTTCCAAGGCATCAATGACAGCTAAAAGTTCCCTATCATAAATGTCATAATTGCACTTTGCATCATTGAGGGTGCAAGAGTAGCAAGTGTAGGGGTGGGAGTCTCCATTTACATCTTTCTATATTAGAATGGCACCAACAGTGATGAGGGATGCATCTGTCATAAGGAAGAAGGGTTTGATGGTGTCAAGAAGGGCAAGGACAGGGGTTGAGGAGAAGATATCTTTAAGGCAATAGAATGTGGTTTGCTAATCATCATGCCAGATCCATGGTTAGGTGTTTTAGTAAGAAGATGAAGGGGGGTAGCAATGTTGGCAAAGTTGGAAATAAACTTTTGATAGAAGTTGCAAAAGCCATGAAAGGAATAAACAACTTTGATAGTGGAGGGAGGTTGCCACTGGGCAATGGCAGAGAGCTTTACTGGGTCCATTCGTACTTGTCCATGTCTGATAATAATCCCCAGGTACTCAATCTCTGGAGCATCAAAGGTACATTTGGAGAGTTTGAGAGTGAGCCCAAGCTCTCTAAGGTGTGCTACAACTTGACAAGTGCAATCAATATGGTTAGAGAGAGTGGAAGAATGGACACCAAGGTCATCTATAAAGATTTCAAGCCATTCCTCAGGGGTGATGTTCTAAAAGATCCAATTCATGAATGCTTGAAAAGTGGGTGGTAAATTGCATTGTCTAAAGAACATGACAATTGGTTCATAAAGGCCAATGGGAGTGATGAATGCAGCTTTCCATTGACCCTCTTCATGAATGTGAATGTTATTATATTCCCAGTGGATGTCAAACTTTGAGAAGTACTTTGAATGCTTTATTCTGTCAATAAGATCTGAAACAAGCAGAAGTGGGTAGGTGTTACATTGATGACCCTTGTCATATCTGTGCCAAACCAGCCATCTCCACCTCCTCCAGCTCCTTCTCTGACTGACTCCAGTCACCTCTGTTCCCCTCTAGTCCACCTCCATCTCCACCATGCATGGAGCTTCTTGGAGCTCCGCTCCTCTGATCAGACCTGTGGCTGTGCTCGCTTGGAACCACCTAGACATTATCCCCATTTGTCCTTCTCTTTGTTCTTTCATCCCTTCTCTGTCCCTTAGTATTACCCTTGACATTCTGTGACCCTTAGGTCACTTCTTACCTCCTAGAATATTTTCATGCTGTTCTCCACCTTTGTCAGATACTATTTTCATCCCGTTTAGTACCTCCTTCGCTTACTCCACACTATTTAACTCCTGTACCTCCTGTATGTACTTCTCAGTAATAATATCAACTAAATCACTCTCCCCTCATTTTGCGATCACTCCATCTCCTCCCTATCAGACTCCTGTGCCTCCAAAATACAAGGACATGGACCTGCTTAGAGGCACAACACATAAGTCCTGTGCCAATGTCCTCCTGATAACCTCCACTCTGACTTCTCTACTCGGACCTCCAGTCCAACTCCTATACTAACTCCTCCAATAACCCCTAGAACTCCACAACTCTGATTGGACTTGAGTCCAGAGAGACCAGCATTTAACAGTATATTCATACTCACATTTGAGCAGGTCTTCATTCTTTTCTTATGTCCTCTTACTTCTGCTTTGTACTCTGACCCTCCATAGGACCTCCACCTGGAGTTATCTTATGACTTTACCTCTGACTGACTCTGCCCCTTCAGCGAGTCCCCTTTGGGTGACTCTTTGCAGTACCTCCAAACTCTGTTCTACCCCACCTTTCAGCAGCCCTTTGGTATCCTACACCTTCAATTTTCATCTTTGGTCTACCTTGTCAGCAACTATTCTTCTTTCTTTTGTGTAGCATGTACTTCCATGAACTCCACTTCTCCGAACCTCCAATTCACCTCTGGTGCTTCGGAGGCCCTTCTTTCCTTATTTTTCAACACCTTTTAGTCATCCCCTATTGCCTCCATACCTCCAGTTGACTCCACCTTCTACAAGTCACTTTCTCCTATTCCTTGTTGTAGACTTTTCCTTTCTCCTGCCACTTTGGCAAATCACCTTCAACATTTTTCGTCACCTCCTTTGGCTTCTAATATTGTTGGTTTCAGGACAGCTAGCTCACCATGAGACTCTGTTGAGTAATTGGCAATGAGTGGCACTTTGTTCACAACCCATACAAGATAGAAATGCCAAGCCCTCCACTACTCTGGGCTTCTGGGGCCTCTGCCTTCATGCTTTGCCCCACTGCCTTCAGACAGCACTCTGAATTTGCCACAGCACCTCAGACTTACCAAAGTCCAGTCTGCAGTTGACCTCTAGTCACTTACTGGGGGAAGGCAGGACATCTCAATAGGATAGTCACCTTACAACATCTGACCTCACCCCCTATCCTCAACATCCACCTCCAACCCTTTCACACCTAAGGACCACAAGTCCAAAGGTACTCTGTTCCTCTGACACCAACTCCAGCATCTTCAGACATAATGGTGATGGACCACCTCGGTCCTCTTTTCCTTCCCTCTTCATCTTCTTCATGTTCCCCTCTGACCATTTAGACACCTTAGTAATGGACCCACTTCAGGCCATTGCATGGTATCTTTATTTTCCTCCTTTTTGCTTGTCTGTACCCTAGGACTTCAGGTAACTCCAGCCTTGCTCCAGCCAGCTCTGCTCGGTCCAGACAGCCCTCTACTTCTTCTCTTTTGTTTCTTGTGTACTGTACTCCAGACCTGGGACTGCATCGCCCTTGTCCAAGCTCCATTTGAGAGCACCTCCTGGTGCATCCTTTCTTTTCCCTCATGTCTCCTTTATGACCTTACAATTACCCCTCTGGGTCCATCTCCAGACCATTCTCTCAACTCCAGTCATGTCTGGTTGACTCTGGCCCACTGGACCCCTTCCCTCTGTTCTTCTCCTTCTTCAGTATAATCTTCTTGTTTTCATTGTGGATGATTCCTTTTCACTCTGGCAACTTTTGGTCCATTCTGGGCCACTCCACCTTTATACCCTATTCTTCATCCATTCTTCAGTCCCTTTTCCTCAGTTTGTCACTGACAACTCTGTCAACTCCGACGACCTCTGGTCCACTCCAGACCATTCCATTTCTTCTTCTCTCTTTGGACAATCCACCTCCGTGGCCTTCATGCCAACCTCTTTGGGTTCACTAACATTTGTTTAGTATTGACTTGTGTGCTCGCCTATAAATGATCCATTGATCTATGGGTATAAGAAGCCACATTTAGTCTAACATACTCTTACAGATGGGATGCCAAATCTCCGCACTCCAGGACTCTGTCTGGAATTTAATCCCAGGAGTTGCACCTCAGATTTGCTGAAGTACTCGGACCTCTCTAGTTCTTGTCTTGCAGACCTCCAACTGGCTTCATCCAGATATCTCTCCACTTTAAGGACTGACCTACAATTGTCCTTTTTAGATTTTTGCCATTCCTGGCACTTTATTTTCACTTCTCTCTGCCTATGCACTTAAGCTTTCAGACTTCTGCCTCCAGTTCTGTGGACCTCTGCCAGACCCCTCCAGACTTCTTCCCGCACTATAGGACTGACCTAAGACCATCCTTAGCTTCCCGCCATTCTTGGCATCATACCATCTTTTGAATTCTCATTTGTTTTATTCTGTTCTGTTTCATTAACCTCCGTTCTTATTGTCCTTTCTGTTCCTGTTCACTCCATTACCCTTGTTGGCTCTGTTTGTCATCTCTGAGATGCTGTACTCAATGCCATTTCACTCCACTTTCACCTCCGATCTGCTTTGTATAACTCCATTACCTCTGAGATAACCTCTGATGTTTTTAGTTCATTTCTGCTTTGTTTACCCTTGTTTGCATCCGGACTTCCTCCAAAGCCTTCAGCCATTTTCCTTCATTTACCTCCACTTCAACTTCGGTTAATTCCAGACATCCTCCAATATTTTTCGTTCTTCTGTGTTTTCTTCTTTTTCTTCTTTCACTCTTCTGACTTGGAAAAGAGAACTTTCATAGAACAATATCAAGAACTATTATAGTACTACTCTCCCTAGTTCTTCCATTCCTCCACCTCCACCTCTTTCTCCTTTGCTTCTACTACTTATTCCTCCCTTTCCTCCTCGGATCAGTCTCCTTCCTCTTCTGTCACTCCAACCTCTGCCTCCAGCTTGCGCTGCACCCTAGCCACTGCCACCTCTGGCACTGCCTGGCTCCCATTTGCCTTGCACTGCACCCCTCTGCCCACTAGGGCCTTGAGGGCTCAGCCCTAAAGGGGAGGCACCACTTAACCCATCTCCAGCCACCTCCACCACCCTCACAGTCCACCTCTGATATCTCTACCTCCAGAGTTTCCTCCCCTCCACTTGGACCACTTTCGGACCACTCTCTGATGCCTTAGAGCACTTGTAGGGCTCCTCCACCACATTTGGCACCTCGTTCCCTCCTGTGTTTACCTCCACTTGAGACTCCGATTTCTGTTTTTCCTCTATATCTGGTCTGTACTCTCTGATTTCCCTCTGTTCTCTGTACCATTCCAGTACCCCTCTGCTTCCATCTTCTCCTCTGTTTCACCTCCAGTGCCTTTTGGTACACCTCCAGCCCTCTTCAGGGTTTTCTATGCCTATTTTGGGGCATTCTCTGTTTTTCTCTGCTTTCTGTCTCGATTTTTAATATTGGACTAGTTACCTCTTTTGCCTGCTTATCTGCTCTTTCTATACCTGTTTCCCTTCCTCTCTGAAGCCTCCAGTAGACTTGCCATACACCTCTGCTTACCTCCGGTACCCTTGTGATACATCTTAGTTGTTTTCTTTCTTGCCTGTCTACCTCTGTTAAAATATGTATATCTCCTTCACCTCTGGCCTCCTCCGAGGCACCTTGAACTTCCACCGCTTTCTGTTCGTTTTCAGACCTTCTGTTCCCCAGCACAATATATACACCTCTGGCCCTTTCTGGGCACTCTGACTTTCCCCTATTGTTACGGAGTACATCCTTCTGGACTACTATCGACAGGGATTCTCTTGTGAGGAGGCACTCATGAAGAGGTGCAACGTCTCACAATGAATAGGGAAGTGAAGAGACAAGAGAGGGAACAGTAGAGACGACTGTTCACTCGGGCGTAAGTCCAGAGCAGAGGAGGTACAATTGCGCAGGTTTAGCTTGGGGTTTACAAGCAAAGTACTAACTACTTATATACCCAGAGGAGATGCACACAGACCAAGATAAGGGTAGGCATAGAAGAAGATAGAACATGAGAAGACTACTGCGGACGACTATGGGGATCACGACAGTGTGTGAGAGAATGCTGTTAGGAGGTATTGTCCATATAGAGAAGGTTACAAGAAGTAAAGCGAATAGGAGAACTCGGATTCAAAGAGGATCAAGAAGTAGATGTATTTCCCGTGAGGAAATGGGTAGCGAAAGGGAATGCAAACAGTAAGGAGGAAAACTTGCGGTATTATGCATAGAATCGTAACATTACCCCCTTCGTATGCCTGCTTCCCCGAAGCAGAATACAAACTGAGAGGGATGCGCACCGTTCTGTACCAGTCAGAGTGGAGATACATCCGGATCAGCAAAGGGGCAACCTGCGAGGAGGTGTTCAACGCTTCCACAAAGGGGGCAGCGTCGGGTGGGACAGCATTCCACCACGTGTCCCCAGTTATTGCAGGCGATGCAATGATTGGTGAGGCATCAAGAGCTAGGATGCCCTGGCGCGAATGCGTGACAGTGGGGGCACTGGTACTCTCTGCAGAAAATGTGGATGTGTCCGAGCTGTTGACATTGGTAGCATCGGGAATGCGAGAAGTCCGCTTGAGAAAGCCTCGTCGCCACATCATCAGGGAGAGGAAGGAGGCGAGTGGGGGAGGAGACGACTGTAGTGGCGGTGGGTAGATCCCTAGCAGGGGTAGAGAAACGGATAGTCGTGACACAAGGAGAAATTTGTACTGCAGGGGACGGTGATCGCGGGGGAGGACCGATGCGAATCGGTAAAGCTATGGCCTGAGAGATTGGAGATGGGGTGGTTGGTACAAGAGGAGGGGATGGCGTGCGTGGATGACAAGGAGCAGAGGGACGACCCAGGACCAGATCGCTTTCTAAATAATCCGAGAGGTCGGAGTCCGAAAGGGAGTCCAAAATGATTTCAGTAAATTTGCGGAGGGTGGAAAGCGGAAATGAAGTGATGATCTCAGCAAGATTGTGATGGTCCATCATATCCAAGGCATGGAGGCGGAGTTGATCGAGTAAGGTCTCCCTGGCAGCGGAGAAGTCCTCTCTGTGTGACATGCGGGGATGAGCGGCAAATAGTCTAAAGGAGGAGGTATTATGATAGTAAATGCACGCTTCCATGAGCTCAATAGAGTTAGAGAAAGGGGGAGAGGCTTCCGCAAGACGGAGAAGTGGAGCGTGGTCGAGGACGTGAGCGTAAGTAGCCAGGCAATAAAAGCGTGGAAGGTTCTCAACATAAAGCCGCTCAAGAGCCCAGTGGGGAATGGCGGGTCGAGAGTGTTGCTGTAGAAGTCCTCCAGGGGTGAGCGAGGGAGTAGGGCGAGCAATGCGTGGGGGAGGAACTTCTGTGATGATAGGGATGGTAGTGGAGGAAAGACTAGTGGGGGAGGAAACAGTGGATTGGTTTTCAGACATGGCGTGGCGAGGGCACTTGGGATGAAAGGATGATGACGAGAATGGTGAGGGTAGTGGCAAGTGAGATGGCAGAGAAGATGGCAGCTGCTACAAGGATCTGAAGAGGAGTGAGCATTATTGCTTAAGGGAAGAGAGAGGTTTTATATTGCTTGAGGAGAGTGGAAGCGTGACGAAGATTCCTCTCAGGTTCCCAAGTGTTCTCCGACGTGGGATATCCTTTCCACTTGATCAGGTACTGGCGGCGTTTGACCGATCCCCGATGAGAGAGTATAGCCTCAATTTCATATTCCTCTTCTCCATCAATAAGATCCGGTGGAGCAGGGATGAAGTTTGGGCCATGTTCCGGTGTGGTCCGATAGGAGGATAAGAGAGAAGCATGGAAAATGTTATGAATGCGCCATGTAGGGGGTAGTTTCAGTTGATACGCCACAGGGGAGAGTGCCTTGATGATCTCAAAAGGTCCTTCCCTTTTTTGGGCAAGTTTGCGTGACGGGTACCTGAGCTTAAGGTTCGTGGCCTCAAGCCAGACCTTATCTCCTGCCTTCCAAGGGGTGAACTTAGTAGTGAGTCTTTCCTTCATGAGACATTGAGCAGTGGAATGAGCAGCCAGTGCTTCTTTCCGTGCTTCAGCAAGGGTGGTAAGACGTTCTTCAACAGAAGGGACGAAAGACTTTCCTAAAGGAGGATAGGCTCTAGGTTCATATCCCATCATGAGGTAGTATGGCGATTGGTGGGTGGA
>JBBPKI010001033.1:0-15440 GCA_038089155.1 Nevesoporus exiguus
CTGGTGAAAAGGTTTCTTCATAGTCTAACCCAAAGACTTGAGTAAATCCTTTGGCTACAAAGTGTGCTTTGGCATGTCCATCAGATTTTCCCACAAAAACCCATCTTCCCTTGATAGGTTTTCGACCTCTTGGAAGATCCACTAAATCCCAGACTTTTTTTTCTTTAAGGGAACAATATTCATCATCACATGCATTTCTCCAAATCTTTTGCTGATCTTCTGGTAACTTCTTTATATCCCTATACTGCTTTGGTATAGCCTCAGAAGTTGCCATAGCAAGAAGATTCTTGAACCATTTGTTTGAATATATTTGACCTAGATCATCTTCCTTGTTCATAGGAATGATATTTTCTTCTTGGATTGACTCCTCCTGAATAGATGGCATGCCTCGAAGTTCTCTTTTGATTTGTACAGGTGGTCTCTCTCCATATGCATTATCTGGTAGCATATGTTGTACAGGGATTCGAGAGGAATGGCGTTCAACTATGGATGGTCTGAATCGTGAATGTTCATCCTGTGTGGGTTGATACTGGTGAGGTTGTTGATGAAATTCTGGAAGAGATTCATCTGTATGTTGTTGTGGAGGTAGCCATGCTCGAGTACGATCAACTGTAGGTCTAGCCATTTCAGGTGAGGAGGGAGGTAGAAGAAGTTCTGGTAAAGTATCTCCAGGTGAAAGTTGATATCTTTTATGTTGGTGTCTATCACCAAGAGATGATTGATGACCTGTGTCTGGTTCTGTCCTTTTAACTCCAGGATATGGAGGTGAATACAAGGGTGGATGAGTATTCAATTCAGAAGATGATGGAGAGTCAAGAAAGAGAGGTGACAGTGTGTGCTGTATGGGTTGAGATGGTTTCCAAGTAGTCGTTCCTGATCCTCATCCATGATCAGGTGGGATTTGTTGATTTGGATCTGATCTTCCAGGAATTGGTAATGGTACATATATATGTCCAGGTGATCCAATTCTGCGATCTCACTGTTGAGGGTCCAGAACCTCATTGGATAGAGATCTAGGGAAAAGGTCATGGTCTAGTGAGGAATCTGTGGTAATGGGAAAAGGTTTGTCCATTTCCTTCCTGAAACAATAAGGAAAGACTTGTTCATCAAATACAGCATTATCTGAGACATATACTTGGTGTCTTGGAATAGACCAGAAGTGGTAAGCTTTGCTATTTGGTTCATATCCAATGAATACCATCTCTTCAACATTTGGAGAGAGTTTGTCTTGGCGAATTTCTGGTTGTAACCAAACATACTGTATGCTCAAGTTCCAAAGACCCTGAAGTAAGAAACATCAGGTTTCTTGTCTAAGAAAACTTCTATTGGAGTCTTCCATTGTAAATGTCTAACAGGTTGTCTGTTATAGATGTGTAGACTTGTTTCTACAGCATCCTGCCAAAAAACCCTAGGTAGGCATGCATGTTGCATAATGGCTTTCGCTTTGTTGAGTATAGTTCGATTGAACCTCTCTGCATGACCGTTCTATTGCAGAGTATGAGGAGCAGATGTCTGATGTGTGATCCCTCTGTTCGAGAAGAATGTCTGCAGGGTCGAACCCATAAATTCCCCACAGCAATCTGAATGTATGGAGGAAAGAGTCATGGCAGTTTGAGTTTCAGCCCAAGAGACCATTGCTTGGAAAGAAATGCCAATGGCATCTTTGGTGCAAATGCAAGCCAGTAAAGCATAGCCAGAAAAGTCATCCACAAAAGTGAGGATGTACCAAGCACAAGTGCGAGATTCAACAGGCATAGGACCCATTAAATCAGTATGCACAAGAGCCAAGGGTCGAGTAGCACATTTGGAAGAGTTGAGTTGAGGTAAATTGGTCATCTTCCCCTGTATACAGCCTTTACAGGGCATATCGGTAGAAGGTATAACTAGAGAAGGAATGCCAGAGGTATTCTTGATAGCTTCATGTAAAGCGTTTTTGGATGTATGACTGAGATGTTGATGCCATAAATGATAAAGATCTTCCTTTGTAAGGGCATTGACCAAGTGAACTTCAGTAATCTGGCATGACTGAAAGAAGTGCAGTCAATTTCATGGCATTAAGGCAGATGCCTGCAATACCAAGATACCCTTGTTGTTCCAGATCTTTGAAAATTGCTCTGTGATCTCACAGCGATAGCCATGGGTAGTCATTTGAATGACGGAGAGTAATCTGTGAGCTGCTTGGGGCAAATACCAAACTCCATGTAAGGTGATAGAAGGAAACTTTTTATTCCCATTCATCTGTTGGATGATAACCATGCCAGGTCCAGTCATAGAGACTGTTTGTCCATTGGTGACCTTTGCATGAACTTTGGCTTTATGGAGGTGCACAAAGTCTTCCTTGAAAGGAGTAATGTGGTCTGTACAACCACTGTCGATCATCTGTAACGGTCGTGGTTATCTATTACCAACGACTGACTCCTTCTCTGGGCTATCGGCCGACTTACTCAAGGGAGGCACTCATGAAGAGGCGCAATGTCCTTGATAAGCCTAGGAGTGCCTTGGTCAGTGGGACAACTCTTCAAGTTGGCTGACGATCTGCACTGTCTCGTAGTGCAGCGCTCGACTAGCAGGGCGACCGACTTGGGGTTAGCTATCGACTAAGGGATGGACCTTTGCTAGGTCAAAGAAAGTATCTTGATGAGATACTTGGCAACTCTCCTCTTGATGAGGCGTGCAAGGGGCGTGCCGTTCTTCCTGGAAGAAGGGTGGGCAAAGACAAAGGGGCTCTCTCTTCCTGAAGAAGCGAGCGAAGGAGCTTAGCAATAGGTAACCACAAATGAGTTAAGAATTGGCTGAGGTGTCGCTACTTTACATGGAGGTTTAAGTAGTGTCTACCTACAAGCGGCTATGCCCACAGCCAAGGACGGTAACCATCTATCAAAGATGGTGGTAAAGGTGATGCATTGAAAGATATGGATGAAACAATCAATCAAAGATGCAGGTGAAACAACCTGTGTAACGGCCATCAAAGATGGGGGCGAAGTCTGAATGCTATAGCAACAGGATTAGGCAGATGTCATCCGGATACAGGATGATGAGGTATGGAATGTAGACTTCCCATGTAATCGGTCCCTCCCAAGTGCGAATGAAGAAAATAAGTAGGAGGTGACCATGAAGAAACAAAATTGTAACATTACCCCCTTCGTACACTCAAAGCCCTGCTTCGAGACTCGACCATGACCCTTTAATCCCTGTCTGGTCCCTCGGGATCTCCCTCATTGACCTTGTAGTCAGTATAATCAGATTTGAGGACTGCGTCGCATACACCTGAGTCATGTCCCATCGTCCCACAAGTAGCGCATTGGGTGGTGGGGCAGAGAGAGGCAGCATGACCCCAATGGTGGCACGTATTGCATTGAACAGAGAGACACTGAGCAGAATTGTGCCCTGGAGCCCAAGACTTGCACTTGGGGCAATGGTACTGGGGGCAATATTTGCGAAAGTGCCCGAGGTTTCTGCACTGAAAGCAATGGGTAACTGCTAGGTTCTCTGGGGAGATTTCGGGATGGGGTGGAGATGGTAAGACTCTATCAGAGACAGAGATCCTCTGACTGGCGGGGGATATGGTGGCTAGACGAGGGATGGGTGCTCTGACTGGAGCAGGAGTGGGTGGCATGGATGGAGGGGCGGGGCGTTCCTGGGATGGAGTCTGAAGAATAAGATCTCTTTCTTTGTACTCGTTAAGCTCTTTGTTGGTTAGGGTATTGTAAATGGGTTGGAAGACAGGCCAGATGTCTTTAGGTTCGAGGGACACAATGGCGTCGTCAAAGCCGACTGCGAGAAGAGCATCGAGGAGGTGGGAACGTATCTGGTGCATCCCAGTGCGAGCTCCATCTAGATGAGGGGCAGAGATGATATGACAATTGGGAAATTGTTTGAGGTAACAGGTGGTCGAGTTCAAGGAAGTGGCAAGGGCAATGAGAGGTTCCAGTCCGACGGTGGATCTGGAGATGGGGCAATGTCCTATAATACGAAGAATAGGAGGGCAAGACAAAATAGCAGAATAGAGTAAGCGTCTTTGAAAATCAGGAAGAAACTTAGCAAAGACATGACGAGTGCTAGCAGTGGCAGCAAACTCTGAATGAGACATATTAATCTAGTTATGTTGGGTGACAAGTAGGTGGGAGACGGTCCAGGTGAAGACGATGGCAGCTGGGAGGATGGAAACGAGAACGGCAAGTATATAAAGGAAAACGAGGATGGTGACAAACTTTTGCTCAGCCATGGATCAATCAGTATCCATGTGAGCATTTTTATAGTCCGTCAACAACTCCTGTGCTTGATCAAGGTTGCTCTCGGGTTCCCAGATGTTCTCTGATGTTGGGTAACCTAGCCACTTGATCAAGTATTGCCTTCGTGATCCTTTCCCTCTATGGGCTAATACAGCCTCGACCTCATATTCTTCTTCGTTATTAAAGAGGTCAGGTGGGGGGCGAAGAAAGTTTTCTCCGAATTCAATGGTGGTGCGGTAGGGTGAGAGTAGCAATGTGTGGAATACATCGTGGATCTTCCATGTCGGGGGTAGCTTGAGTCGGTATGCTATGGAGAAGAGGACTTGGGTGATCTCGAATGGTCCCTCTCTTTTGGGGGCAAGTTTCCTGGAGGGGTAATCAAAGCAGAGATTAGTGGCCTCCAACCACACCTTATCTCCAACTTTCCAGGGGTGGAATCTAGACATGATTCGATCTTTCATGTACTGCGCAGCTTTCTGATGGGCTGCGAGGGCTTCATCTCGTGCCTTGGAGATTAAGGACAGGCACGTTTCTAAGGCGGGGAGGAAGGTTTTTCCTAAATCTGGATAAGATCTTGGATGGTATCCCATCATTAGGAAGAATGGCGTTTCTTTCGTGGCGGAGTGTACTGCGGAATTATAGGAAAACTCAGCTGTGGGTAGAAGGTCGGCCCAATCCTGGGCTCTTCCTTGGCAAAAGATCCAGAGGTATATTTCCAGTTCTTGATTAACACGTTCTGTTTCTCCATCGGTCTGAGGATGATAGGCAGAGGACAGCCTTACGTCGAACTTGAGCAGTCTTGCCAGTTCCAAGGCGAAGGCAGAGGCAAATTGTGGTCCTCTGTCAGAGATCATGGTATCATGGAGACCAAAGTGTGGGAAGATCCGGGTGAAAAACAGCTTAGCCACTCCTTCCGCATCAATAGATTTGGAACAAGGGATGAAAATTACCCCCTTCATAAGGCCATGGTCAACCACGACCATAACAGCATCAAAAGCACCCACTCGGGGCAGTCCAGAGATCAGATCAACAGAGATCTGTTGGAAGGGGCGGGCTGTGGTGGAGGAGAGTGGAGATAGGGGCAGCACTGTGGGGTGAGTATTTACTTTACTCGCCTGGCAGAGGGCACAGCCCAAAACATATCTCCTGACATACATAGCCATCCCGGGCCACCAGTAGTCACGTGAAAGTCATTGCTGAGTGCGGAAAATACCCTCATGGCCCCCTACTGGGGAGGCGTGGAGGGAGGAGACCAGATCATGGCGGGCTGGTTCAGGGACAAAGAGGCGATTCTTGTAATATAGCTGTCCATCAGTAAACCTCCAGTTGAGGAGGGTGGAGCGGGGGAGCAATGGGAGTTTGTTCTTCAGGGCATCTATGGCCCAAAGGACCAGTGGGTCGGAGGTGGAGGAGGTGGCAATCTTCTTGGCAAGGGCAAGGTCCAGGGCTCGGATGGAGACATGTTCCGGGAGGTACTCACGGAGAGACGCGTCGACCGGAATGATCGTCATCAGCTTATTATCGTCCGAGGTATTGATGTCGTCCTTGCGTGAGAGCGCATCAGCTGGTCCCATCTGGGATCCTGGAGTGACTTGCTAGATTATATCGAAATCCTGTAGAAAGAGGCTCCAATGAGCCTGTCGTCATGAGAGATTTTGAGGAGAACGCATATACAAGAGGTTCTTATGGTCTGTCATGATAGTTACCAGGTGTTCAGTACCTCTGAGGTACTGTCGCCATTCTTCTAGGGCTTCGATAACAGCTAATAACTCCCTGTCGTAAATGTCATAGTTTCTTTCCACAGGGGCGAGGGTGGAAGAGAAATAAGCTACCGGATGCAAATCGCTGTTACCATCAGCTTGCATCAATACTGCCCCAACTGTGGTGAGGGAGGCATCAGTCATTAGTGTAAACGGTTTGTCGGTGTCTGGGAGTGTGAGGATGGGTGCTTGGGTAAAAACCTTTTTTAATGTCTGGAATGCCGTTTCTTGAGCTTCCCCCCATGCCCACGGCTGTTTGGTCTTGGTAAGGAGGTGTAGTGGGGCAGCTGTGGCGGAGAAGTTTGGGATAAACTTTCTGTAAAAGTTACAAAACCCAATGAATGATCGAACCGCTTTTACCGACTGTGGCGCAGTCCAGCTAGTGATGGTGGAGAGTTTGGCAGGGTCCATCTTGACAACCCCTTCTCCGACTACCATGCCCAGGTATTCTACTTCTGGGGTATCAAATGTACACTTGGAGATTTTCAGGGAGAGATGCAATTCCCTAAGACGCTGTAGAACCTTCTTGGTCCTGTCATGGTGAGTGCGAATATCTGCAGAGTGGATTAGTATGTCATCCATGTAAATAATCACCCATCCTTGTGTGATATAGTCCCTAAACGAATGGTTCATAAAAGCCTGGAAAGTTGCCAGTGAGTTGCATAGCCCAAAGAACATTACTGTGGGTTCGAATAACCCAAGCGGGGTGACGAATGCTGCCTTCCAACGGTCTTCAGGACGGATGAGGATGTTATTGTATCCCCATCATACATCGAACTTGGTGAAGTACTTCAAGCCCTTCAGCTTATCCATGAGGTCGAAGATCAGTGGTAGAGGGTAGGCGTTCTTGACTGTGTGCCCATTAAGATACCTGTAGTCTTGACAGGGTCTGAGCATCCCGTCCTTCTTTGGTACGAAGAAAAATGGTGCAGCTTGAGGGGACTTGGATGGGACGATCCTTCCTGTCTTGAGGTGTTCCTCTACAAAGTTCTTGCATGCTTCTTGTTCCTGTGGGTTTAATGGATAAACCTTGGCTACCTTTGGTACGAAGGTGTTCTTTAGTTCGATGGCGTGGTCAAAGGGGCGGCTAGGAGGGAGTAAGTCATGGGTTTTCTCGGCAAAGACATCTGCAAATTCTTCAAATTCCTGAGGCAATTTTACCTCTGCCTTTTTGGCATCTGAGGCTATCTGAGTGGACAGGGTGGTTTTGCAAATATACTCTCCTTTGAGCCACCCTTCCCTCTTTTTTAGCCAGCGTTCAGTAGTTTCGTCGGGGTCCGTGTCTAGGAACCTAAGCAGATATCGTTGTGGTACAGTGTCAGCAGGTTGCGGGGTGGGTCTGGGTTTATCTGGAAGGGTTACCACTCCTTCGGTCCAATCTATCTTGGGATTGACTCTTCTGAGCCACGTCATTCCTAGAATAATTTGGGGTCGTCCACAGCCGATGATCATCGGCGAGATCCAGTCATCATGCTCTCCTATAGGGAGGGTTATGTTAGTGTGTGAGGTAATCATACCTCAGGAGTTCTCTGTTCCGTCCACGTTGTAAGCCTTGATGGGTTCTGTTGCAATGACAGGGGCGCCCAACTTCTTAATGAGGACGGGGTCGATAAAGTTTCCTGTGGCGCCGCAATCTACCAGGGCAGTGGTTTCGACAGTTTTGGCTTCGTGCTTCAATGTCACCAAGAAGCGTATTGATCTATTGTTACTAGAACTAAGTAGTACAGGAGCGATGATATGAGAGGCGGACATCAAGGTGGCCTCTCCCTTTAAAAATCCTTACTAGCTCCCTCTGGAGCAGTTTCTTCTTCTTTGTAGCAGGTCTTCAGGACCGCTAGGACTTCTTCCTTGCTGCAACCTTTCTTTTCAAGGGTGTGTACATACTCCTCGATAGGAGATAACTTTGGTGGCGGTGGAGGCGGGGTTTCAACAGCGGCAACGGTGGCGGTTCTTGGAGACTGCAGGGATCTCTTCTTGTAGTTGCTGTGATTCCTGGAAGAGCAACCTTTCCTTTTACAGATGAAGCACAGGTGCTCTCTGATGCAGCAGGCCTTATCTGATGGAGACAGCCTGATGGTGTCAATTTCCATGGCGTTCGGATCTCTGCTGGTAGAAGTTGGGAACCATCCTCCAGCCCTGATGGACTGGATTAGGTTTTGCTGTTTATGGAACTTCTGGGCGTCGGCAATCCACTTGGCCAACGTGTCTGGGATGGTGGCCTGCATCAGTATGAGGTTTCCTAACTTTTCATCTAGGCCCCTAAGGAACTTCCTACAGATCTCCCCTTCATTAGAGATCTTCGCCTTGGCCTGTAAAGAAAGGAAATCCTGGACATATTCCTGGAATCCATTGTTGATCTTGGTAGCAGGGTCACGCCGAACCCTTTGCCTGATGTAGTCTAACGCGTTAGTGGCGTTCTGCTTTTCTTCGAATGGGACAAAGGCTGCGAGAAACTCTTTCTCCAGCGTGGTGAAGTCTTTACCTGTGGCGTTGGTATCGTTCATCTTGTCATACCAGCCCTCTGAGAACTGGACTCCTTGTCCAGCGCTCATCTTATTAAGCACTGTGAATATCTTGGATTCGTTAGTCGCAAATAGTGACGAATTAACTGCAAAATGGCCCTTCATGGCCTTGATCCATCTCATGGCATCATCTGACTTTCCTGAGAAGTCAGCAGGGAGTGTCGATTTGAGCTCGGACTTGGACATCATATTGTCGGATGAGGGTGAACATGTAACTGGGATGTTCCAATTGTACTGTGTCAGGGGTAGGCTTGCTACGTACTGTCTGAAGCTAGCGACGTGTTCACTAGGGCTGTTTGATGCTTCTAGTTCGCTGGGTGCATCTACAGCGATACTCTCTTGTTCTTCCTCTGAAGACTCTTCGTCGTCATCTGGGACGCGAAACGTTGCCGCTCGGGCTGCTTGTGATAGGGCGCGTATAAGAGGAGATCCTCTTCTGTCTCGGGGGTCTTCCTGACGAGGTGTGCCAGCAGAGGAGCCGGTAACTCTGTGAGAGGGGCATTGGAGATCAATGGTGGGTGAGCTTTCTTAAAGAAGAAGAGGCAGGGGACAAGCCAATTCTTTTGTAACGGTCGTGGTTATCTATTACCAACAACTGACTCCTTCTCTGGGCTATTGGCCAACTTACTCAAGGGAGGCACTCACAAAGAGGCACAATGTCCTTGATAAGCCTAGGAGTGCCTTGGTCAGCAGGACGACTCTTCGAGTTTGCTGATGATCCGCACAGTCTCGTAGTGCAGCGCTCAACTAGCAGGGCGACCCACTTGGGGTTAGCTGTCAACTAAGGGATGGACCTTCGCTAGGTCAAAGAAAGTATCTTGATGAGATACTTGGCAACTCTCCTCTTGATGAGGCATGCAAGGGGCGTGCCGTTCTTCCTGGAAGAAGAGTGGGCAAAGACAAAGGGGCTCTCTCTTCCTGAAGAAGCGAGCGAAGAAGCTTAGCAATAGGTAACCACAAATGAGTTAAGAATTGGCTGAGGTGTCGCTACTTTACATGGAGGTTTAAGTAGTGTCTACCTACGAGCAGCTATGCCCACAGCCAAGGACGGTAACCATCTATCAAAGATGGTGGTAAAGGTAATGCATTGAAAGATATGGATGAAACGATCAATCAAAGATGCAGGTGAAACAACCTGTGTAACGGCCATCAAAGATGGGGGCGAAGTCTGAATATTATAGCAACGGGATTAGGCGGATGTCATCCAGGTACAGGATGACGAGGTATGGAATGTAGACTTCCCATGTAATCGGTCCCTCCCAAGTGCGAATGAAGAAGATAAGTAGGAGGTGACCATGAAGAAACAAAATTGTAACACCGATTCATTTGCAACCACCTCGTTGCCCTCCTTCCCCAGACCCTTCTGATAACAAAGACTCTGACAAAGATATGTCCTCTAAACCTACTGAAATCAAGATTGGCATCCCAGCCAACTATGATGGAGATTCCTCCTCTGCTGAGTCCTGGATTCTCTTGGTAGATACCTACCTGCTGATCAACAAAGAAATCTATACCTCCGATGATCGCCAAATCACATTCACACTCTCATACATGAAGAAAGATTCTGCCCTTGCCTGGGCTACTGTCATCTGCCAGGAGGCTATGAATAAGTCTCCCCCTTCCTTTGGAATGTACAAAGACTTTAAGGCTGCCTTCCAGGTAGCTTTCAAGCTTGTTGATTCATCAGCTTATGCCATGAAAAAGCTTGTCACTTTGTGACAGAATACCATCTCTGATCTGCACAAATACGTCTCTGAATTCCGTATCTTGTCTACCACAGCTGCCCTCACCAACGACCTCGCCCTCATTGGCCTTTTTGAACAAGGCCTGCATCAATACCATCGTGCCAGGATGGCTGGATTAGAAACCATGCTGAAGAAGATCTCAGACTGGTACTCTAAGGTTGAGCAGTTCGAAGCCAACAGGATTCGAATGGCTCCCAGAGTCACCACTTCCACTACCAGGACCATCCCTACCCACACTTTTCCCCAAAGATCATTCGCCCCTCGCACCCCTGCTAGAGACCCCAACGCCATGGACATCGATGCCCTGAATCTGTCCCCTGATGAACGAAAGCAATGCTTGGAAAACAAGCTGTGTTTCATTTGCAAGCAAAGTGGCTGTTCCACTAGGAACCATCCCAATCAGTCAACCTCTGCTCCACCTTGCCCCCCTCGCAACCCCAATAGGATTCGTGCTGTGCAGACACAGCCCAACAATGACTTGACGCAATACATCAACTCCCTCACTGCTGGAGGGAAGACTTCCCAACAGATCCTCCAGGAACTGAAGCAGAGCTTCGAACCTGTCCAGGAATCCATCACCTCTATCACAGAAGTAACTGAGGATTTTTGAGAAGGAGAGATGAGTCAACACTACCTCTCCATAATATCGCCCATGTAACCCTATTATCCGAGTCTGAGAAATCAATTCATATTTGAATCAAACTCTCTCATGGGACGAAAACTGTCAACACCACTGCACTCATTGATTGCGGAGCCACCGGAACTTTCATTGACCACTGACTAGCCAAAAGACTTGGCCTCCCTTTCCATCCTCTTTCCGAATCTATCCAAGCACTAAACGTAGACAGAACTTCCAATCAGGCAGGAACAATCCGCTTCTTTTCCAATGCCACTGTTACTTTCCCTGAATGAACTGAAACCCTCCGCTTCATGATTATCGGTCTTGGAAGACCCCAAATCATTTTAGGAATGAACTGGCTAGCCGACCACAACCCTACCATAGATTGGAAAAAGAGAACTCTTTTCTTCCCAACAGAACCCCTCCCCATGGATGATGACACCTCTGAACGGTATCTCCTCCGATGGTTAGGATTGGATGATAACAGGAATATCGAGGTAGGACTAGTAGAAAGGAATGCTTGGCTGACCACTGAAACCATATGCAAAACTACTATCGCCACTGAAATTGCTCAAAAAGATGCCAAAAAGGAAGTCACCCTCCCTGAAGCGTATATCGACTTCTCTGATGTCTTCGAAGAAAAGAACCATGACATCCTCCCTCCCCATCGCCCTTACGACCATGTCATCAAGCTTAAAGAATCATTCATCCCTAAACGAGCCAAAGCTTATGCTCTAAACCCCGCCGAACTAGAAGCTTGTAGGGCTTTCATCGAAGAACACCTTCGCACTGGACAGATTGTAGAATCCAAGTCACCACAAGCATCCCCTCTCTTCTTTGTTCCAAAGAAGGATGGATCGCTTCGCCCTTGTCAAGATTACAGGTATCTGAATGAGCATACTGTCAAGAATGCCTATCCACTCCCACTCATCTCCAACCTCATCGATCGAATGAAGCACTCAAAGTACTTCTCCAAGTTCGACATTCGTTGGGGGTATAACAATATCCGCATTCGCAAGGAAGACCAGTGGAAAGCTGCGTTCATCACCCCTCTTGGCTTATATGAACCCACCATCATGTTCTTTGGGCAATGTAACTCACCGCCCACTTTTCAAGCATTCATGAATTGGGTCTTTCGTGACATAACCCCAGAAGGATGGTTAGAGATCTTTATGAATGATCTTGGAGTACACTCCTCTACTCTCCCTGATCACATTGATCGCACTCATAGAGTCCTAGCATGTCTCCGAGAGCATGGGTTAACGCTCAAACTCTCAAAGTGCACCTTTGACGCTCCAGAGATTGAGTATTTAGGGATTATTGTAGGAAATGGACAAGTACACATGGACCCCATCAAACTCTCCACCATTGCCAAATGGCAACCCCCATCCACCGTTAAGGCTGTTCACTCCTTCCTCGGTTTTTGCAACTTTTACTGGAAATTTATCCCTAACTTTGCTGACATCGCTGCTCCCCTGAACCTCCTCACCAAGAACGCCCAGTCTTGGATTTGGCAACAGGCCCAGGAAACGGCGTTCCTCCGACTAAAAGACATCTTTTCCTCTGCCCCAGTCCTTGCTCTCCCAGACACATCCAAACCCTTCTTCCTCATGACTGACGCCTCTCTTATCGCCATCGGAGCTATCCTTATGCAGAAGGATACTAATGGGGATTCCCATCTGTGCACCTATTACTCTTGTACTCTTAATGATGCGGAATGCAACTATGACATTTATGATAGAGAACTCCTCGTGGTTATCGATGCCTTGGAGGAATGGCGGCAGTATCTCCTGGGGACTAAACACCCTGTCACTATTTTCACAGATCATAAAAATCTCTCCTTTATGAAAGCCCCCCAAAAACTCTCCCGTCACCAAGCTCACTGGAGTCTCTTTCTCCAGGAATATCATCTTCTCTGGACCATACTCCCTGGTACTGCCATGACCCCTGCAGACACACTCTCCCGCTGTCACGACGTCGACACTTCGTCTGATAACATCCATCCCATCCTCGCCAACCCCAAAATCATCTCTGCCTTAGACCTGGCACTTGTTTCGAAGATTGCCAGTTCCTCCGCCTCTGATCCGCTTGTCTTAGAAGCTCTGCATGCCATGGAGAAATCTCTCCCCCTTTTCCCTCACTCTTCACTTGCGGACTGGCATTATGACACTCCTCATCTCTATTACAAAGGCTGTCTTTTTATTCACCCTGACGTACGCCACGAGCTGATCTCCTCCCTTCACTCCTCTCCCAGTGGGGGCCATGAAGGCCTTTTTCGCACTTATGCTCACCTATCCCACAACTATTGGTGGCCTGGCATGCACTCCTTTATCTCTTGGTTCATTTCGGGATGCGTGGTATGCCAAGCCTCCAAACCAAATACCCATCCCACTATACCACCTCTTTTGCCTCTCTCTACCTCTGCTGTGCATCTCTTTCAGCAGATCTCTATGGACCTCATCACAGATCTCCCTCTTTCTAACGCCTTTGACTCCATCTTGGTTGTGGTCGACCATGGCCTTATGAGGGGGGTAATCCTCCTCCCTTGCAACAAAAATATCTCCGCTGCTGGTGTAGCATCACTCTTTTTCCAGCATATCTTCCCAAGATTCGGACTTCATGACTCCTGCATCTCTGATAGAGGACCTCAATTCGCCTCCTCCTTCGCTAAGGAGCTAGCTAGACTCCTCCAATATGATATAAAACTCTCCTCTGCATACCACCCATATACTGATGGCCAAACTGAGAGAGCCAATCAGGAGCTCGAGGTTTATCTTCGGATCTTTTGCCAAGGACGCCCCGGTATCTGGAGTACCTTACTTCCAACTGTGGAATTCTCTCACAACTCCGCAGCACATTCATCCACCCACCAATCACCGTACTACCTCATGATGGGGTATGAACCTAGAGCCTATCCTCCATTAGGAAAGACTTTCGTTCCCTCTGTAGAAGAACATCTCACCACCCTCGCAGAGGCACGGAAAGAAGCACTGGCTGCTCATTCCACCGCTCAACACCTCATGAAAGAGAGACTCACCATCAAATTCACACCATGGAATGTGGGAGACAAGGTCTGGCTCGAAGCCACAAACCTTAAGCTCAGATACCCGTCAAAGAAGCTTGCTCCAAAAAGGGAAGGACCCTTTGAAATCACTAAGGTACTTTCCCCTGTGGCGTATCAACTGAAGCTACCCCCCACATGGCACATCCATAACGTCTTCCACACCTCCCTCTTATCCTCCTATCGGACCACGCCAGAGCATGGCCCAAACTTCGTCCCTGTGCCACCAGATCTTGTTGAAGGAGAAGAGAAATATGAGATTGAGGCTATACTCTCTCATTGGGGTTCTGCTCATCACCGCCAGTACCTAATCAAGTGGAAAGGATATCCCACATCAGAAAACACATGGGAACCCGAATGAAACCTTCACCACGCTCCCACCCTCCTCAGACAATATAAGAGCTCTCTCTCCTCTTGAGCGATAATGCTCACCCCTCATCAGATTCTCATCATTGCTGCAATCTTTGCCACTATTTCCCTCGCTGCTATTATCACAATACTCATTGTTATCCTCATCTCCATACCACCAACAACTGCGCCACATCACACCTGAGTCATGACTTCTATCACTTCACCAACTTTGCTTACTACTTCATTGCCACCCAACCGTCCTAGCTCCCCTGATGTCCCTAGATCCCCGTCCGCTGCTGTGCAAACTCCACAGGTTTCCATCTCCCCTCCGCACCTGCATTGGAGAGAAATCCCTGACTGGGCTCTGGAACGTCTTTATCCAACTACTGTTACGATTTCTCACCTTATCTTATCTTATCAAGTCACATGACCACTATCACGTGACCGTGGGATATGTCACCTGACCAAGTCTAGGTCAACACCCTTCACTTCATCACATTCATTCCAGACCCTTATCAAGCATGCTTTCTTAATTACCGCTATTCTAGACCATAACATCATTAATGACGTAGTACATTAGTCAGCATTCCCAGACCTGCCCTAAACACCTGTAAGTAGTATATAAGACCAATGTCATCAACGACCAGACTTCAGTCAAGTCCTGGTTGATTCCCCTCATCCTCTTGATTCAAGCAAGCCTAGTGTGTGACCGAAGCCTTAACTGGATAGGTTGCCAACATTAGGACTTGACTACTCATCTTCCCTCACACACTTCTCATTACCTCGCCGTCGTTCGCGACAACCCCGGACCCTAGGGGCAAAGGGAATTACATTACTATACTTCATCTTTCACGCGCACTTGCGCTCCGTTTACCTTTTACGTATACCCTGGCTATACACTGGTGAAGGTCGGTTGCACATTAGGGCACTGTCAAGGGGTGGACTCGAGAGTCCTTAATTGGTTTAAAAACCGCCTCAGCACGTTTCATTTCGAAGGAGCCTAGGCTCAGGTCCACGTGAGGCCACTTTGTTATAAGAATAGTCTATACGCATTCGGTCATCGTCGAAAGAGCGGTCTTGTGCCCGACGACCCGAATTACCTACGATTTTCGAAGGCTCTAGTCAGGTGGCTATTGACCTGATAGAGTAA
>JBBPKI010001034.1:0-15428 GCA_038089155.1 Nevesoporus exiguus
GTGGGCAAGGAAAACGCACTGTAGCAAGTCCATGGCCCCATCTTTCGTCAATGCTTTTTGTTGCGTCGTGTCTGACTGTGAGACACCCGAATGTTCTATTCCTCATGCTTGCGTAACAGTGAACGGGGCATGAACCTTGCTCATCAGAAGACCAGTGTTACGGCGTTGAATGAAACCGCCCCAGAGCGAACTTGAGCATCACCGGATCGCCGGCTGGTCACTGACTATCGGTTTCGCCCGCAACCTCCACGCTTGATTCTTCGCGGGGGCGGCATATCGTGTCTTACATAAATCCGATGTTTCTGCCCAATCCTGGAGGACGTTATCCCGTCGGGGCGACAACTTTCAAACTTGCTGTTCAACGGCAGTCGGTCAGCGGTGTCAAGGTCCGCTCAGCAACGTCGTCCGAGCTGAAGCATGCACTCGTGCTCGAGGAAGTCGCTTTCACTGCTTATTACCCCGCTGATGTTCCGCTCAAAGGCATTCCGAGAGGCCTTGACTGGTTGCTTCGGTTTGTCGAGACTCCCTAGTCTGTTTGGTGTTACTGACTCCTGTGTTTATGACATGAAGTCCGTTGAGAGTCTCGTTACAGGGTTACAGCAACTATTCCGGTGATTCGCCCAGTCTATAACCTTGCGCGCGACTATGCTAATCGTCCAATACACCTACCACTAGGCCTATCCTTTTGGTTATTGTGGCCAGTCGTATATCTCTTTGGAGCACTGCTCAAGGTTCGTCACTATCTTATATCTGTTACGTGTCCTAATATTTTGTCTATAGATACCTGTTCACCCTAACGCACCACTCCTTAATCCTCATAATATCACCCCAACTGAATCTTTCAAGTCTTCTCCCTGGCCACTTGTCATCTTTTCGCATGGATTGGGAGGCAGTAGAACCACGTACAGGTATTTGTGCCCTTTCTCCAAGGATTACTGTTGTTCACGCACGTGCAGCCAATTCTGCACGCGGATTGCGTCTTCTGGTCGCGTAGTGCTTGCCATGGAACACCGGGATGGCTCTGGACACGCTACTGCGCCTTCGTTCTCCGATCCGAAACCCTATGTCACAGAGACTAGTCTAGTGTGAGGTTGAGTCGTTTCGATACCGCCGTCGTCCCTGATTGCACTCACCCCAAGTTGGCCACCTGACTACACTGCTGAGCAGTGTAACATGCTATCCTTCCGAGCTGAGCAGCTCATCTTCAGGAGAATGGAAATATACCACGCATTCCGAGCAATTCAGAATTTAGTTCGCGATGGTCGCAGCGATACAAGATATTCTTTGGGAACTATGGGAGATACCCCGATTGATTGGTCAAGGTGGTCTGCAGTCGGGTTGGAGAAGCCAGTCGAATGCGAAGAGGACGTTGTGCTTGCCGGACACTCGTTTGGTGGAGCCACCGTCGTAGGTGCAGTTCGTTTCGTTCACGACGTTGACTTAGTGGGATAGTTATCAATACTCTCCAACGCACCTCCGGAAAACGCACCTCCGATACCCGCTCAAAAGGCTCTGATACTCGATCCCTGGCTTGAACCATTACCCGAGCCAGGACCCATACCTCACCAGAGATTCAAAGAGGATCATCTCCCCAGCATATTAATCATAAACTCAGAAAGATTTACGCTTTGGAAAGATCACTTTGAGCGCTTGATGGAAGTTGGAAATTACTGGACAGAGGGCAACTGGGAGCTACTGACTATTGGTACGTCCTACTCCCGTAAAAAACAGTCGATGATCTAAGAGTTAAAAGTTCGATCTGAGCACGCTTCGTTCTCGGACTTTGTAGTCTTGCCATTCGTATCCAGTAAGGCGGCGCGGTTGATCCTAGACAAAATACTGCACGTCTCTCTGGCATTTCTGGATGGTGATGGGAGTAGTGCGACCACGGGTTTGTTAACGAAAAAGATGGAAGTTAGAGTGATCGGCAAGCGGGCTGACGGTCGACCGAGGCGGCAGATCATAGGGGATCTGTGCGATATTATCTTGCACTGATATAGCACCCTGTGACCTTGGTCACGGCTGAGTAGTACTGTAATAGATTAGATGTCGGATGACTCGACGGCCATTGTAATATCGCCCAACTGGCACTGTTTTTACCTACTTCTTTATCATGCCCGACCAGGTAGACACGCCCGAGACGTTCGTCCCACTTTTCCAATCCATAGGGTTACCAAAGCCCAAGGCCGCCGAGGCTGCTAAGAACACGAAGAGCGCCACGATTCTGAAGACCCTCATCCTCTCACACGATCTCGCCTCCCAGTCAGATCCTCTTGGGGAGAAACGAGCTGTGCTTGTTGCAGCGCTCGCTGTCCAACTCGCTAAAACGCCCAACGTCAATGATGCTAAGCAAGGTTACATGGTCAAAGCCATCCGCGAAGAGAAGCTCAAGTCTGTGGATCAAGTAAACGGTCCGTCGTCTCCTCGTCGTGTGTTTTCCTGTGGTGGATCATCGACTTTATGGTCAGTTGCTACTAGGTTTTTAGAGTCCCACTCGCTACCGATAGACGAGGTCGAGTTCAATGAGACATGCGGTGTTGGTGAGCTACGATCACCTGAGTGGTCTGTTAATCGCTCAACCGTTACGCAATCAGGGTTCAGTATCACGTCGGATCAACTAGACGCTTCCGTCACTGCATTCATCCAATCAAACGTTGTGTCGGGGTGGACCAGTCTTGGAGCTGCTATTAGCGGCGTGAAGAACATCCCTTCTCTGCGGTGGGCGAACCCGCTTGAAATAAAGAACGCCGTCGAGCGCGTCTTTACGCAGACTTTTGGCGCCAAGGAGACTGCGAAACCCAAAACAAAGGCAGGCGATCATATTCTGTGATGTGTTGAGGTCTCATGGCTCTCGTCAGGAGTCGAAGAAGGAAACGAATGTGCCGACTGCTGAAGCATCGGACAATACCGTGGTACAACTCTCCGATGCCGCACAGAGGGCTAAATCCAGGAAGGTGGTATTTGAGGAAGGGTTCCTTGGCGCGCTTCACAAACCCGGTGAAAACCCGCAAATCAAACCCGAGCTTCGTGATCAACACTTGGCTGCGACCGGTGGCAGAGTCTCCACAAGGTTTCCCCCAGAACCCAACGGGTATCTACATATAGGCCATTGCAAGGCTATCTTTGTGGATTTTGGCTATGCTGCACATCACGGCGGGAGAACTTACCTTCGTTTCGATGACACCAACCCTGAGAAAGAGGAAGCAAGATATTTTACGAGCATCATCGAAGTCGTTCGATGGCTTGGTTATGAGCCATGGAAGATTACCTATTCGAGCGATTATTTTGATCGGCTGTATGAGCTCGCCGTTGAGCTGATCAAACGAGACAAGGCGTATGTTTGTCATTGTTCCCGTGCGTGAACGTTGCCCGGTTTTGACTTCCACTCACGCACTGTGCTCAGAGGAACAAATGAAGGCCGACAGGGGCGAAAAGGTCGCTGCTCCCCGAGCGTGCGTCCACAGGGATAGGCCGATTGAGGAATCTCTCACAGAGTTCCAGAAAATGAAGGATGGATTCTACCGCCCCAAGGAAGCATTTTTGCGTATGAAGCAGGATCTGACCGATCCTAATCCTAAGATGTGGGACCTGACCGCTTATCGGGTTCTAGACGCGTCGCATCACCGGACGCACGACAAATGGAAAATATACCCTACATATGATTATACACACTGTCTCGTTGACAGCTTCGAGAACATATCGTACGTCGTGATCCATCCACCTTCTCGAAGCGAAACTAAGGCGGGGTTTAGACACTCGCTATGTACCACAGAATTTGTGACTTCTCGCCAGTCATACGAATGGCTTTGCGACGCACTCGAACTCTACAAGCCAAAACAGTCCGAATTTGGGAGGTTGAACGTCACAGGAACGATAAATTCGAAACGGAAGATCCTGCAGCTGGTCAACCAGGAGTATGTTACCGGATGGGACGACCCGAGACTTCACACCGTCATCGCACTTCGCCGTCGAGGGGTTCCTCCGGAAGCGATCCTGTCATTCGTGAGCACTCTTGGGGTTTCCATGGCCGAGTCGAACATCCAGATTGGTCGATTTGACCACGCCGTTAGGCAATTCCTGGAGGGAACAGCACCACGGCTACTGATGGTGTTGCATCCGCTCAAGGTCACTATCGAGAACCTACCCGAAGATTACGTCCTCATGGTAGAGAAACCACTGCATCCCAAAGTTCCTGAGCTTGGGACCTCCGCCATTCCATTTACGCGTACTATCTATATAGATGCGGATGATTTCAGGCTGGAAGACTCCAAGGATTACTTCCGGCTCGCTCCAGGCAAGACGGTTGGCCTTTTTCAGGCGCCACATCCTATTACATGCACGTCATACAAGGCAGATCCTACTGGCAAGGTTATAGAGCTTGTCTGCAGACTCGATGACAAGGGGAGTACAAAACCAAAGACATATATTCAGTGGGTCGCGGAACATGCGCCGTCCGGAAGTCCTGTCCGCGTGGATGAAACACGCATTTTCTACCCCTTGTTCAAGAGTGACAACCCGTTGGCTGCTGTACCTGATTTCACAGCAGATATCAATACGCACAGCGTGGACGTCGTGAAGGGCGCCATGGTCGAAGTCGGTTTTTGGCCACTGGCAAGGGGATTGGTGAAGGACGCCCTCGCCGGGGCCAAGGCTCGTGCTGACAAGTCAAGGGCTGAAGGAGCTCAACAGTCTTTGGATCCTGGGACTCCCGTGGTCACTCCTGAACAACTGGTTGGCAAGGAGTGCATTCGGTTCCAAGGCCTGCGCGTTGCGTACTTCTCTGTGGACTCGGATTCTCGCTTGTCGGCGCTGGAAAACCCATCAACTCCCTACGGCAAAAAACAGGGCGACATTCTAGTACTCAACAGGATAGTCAGTCTGAAAGAGGACGCGGGCAAAGGAGCTTAAAGCTCTTTCATGGTGTACGATATCATTACATGCTATGTACTAGGCAGCTACAAGCGCGTGTAGTCCATAGATCTCTTTTCGTACAGTGTAATAGACGCTCGAAACGTTGCCTTCGAGTTCGACCCTTCCACGTCCTGTCTTGCGAACTGCGACGGTTTCTTCGATGTTATCTGTCGGCTGGTTTCGTCTGGCACCGGCCCCGCAGATAAGAACACCTTCGCCAATCAGTTCCGCTGGTATTCCGATGGACGCAAGTCTGGCCTTGAGTGCTGTTAGTTTGAGTTCACCGATCATCGTCGAACGTGGAAGCGGTCGTGCTAGCCTCGATCCAAGTACGCGATTACGAGGGGCATCAGTCCTGACTTGCGTATCAGCTGGTACTGAGACCCCCGATGGTTCGAGGATTGGTATAGTGGAGCTAAAGTGGTTCACCACACGTCCAGTCACATAACCAACCTCATTGTCCTCAAACTGCCAACGTGGCAGCAGGTGAGCATAGATACCGTTCTCAAGAAATGAGCTATGTGACGTACCCGCGACATTTTGAGCGTATTCAGCAATTCATCGCTTAGGGAGATCGAGAAGCTGTTGGTCTGTTGGCCAATTTGTACACTTTCACCCACCCCAGGAGCATAGATGTCTTTGGTCACCGCGCGGATTTGTCCACAACTTTCGATAAGTGCTCTCGCCGCATCCATAGAAGCATGAACCAAGACCTACGAGTGGTCTTAATATAAGCCCTGCTATTGCGACGTTTTACCTACCATTTTGCGAGGATTTACTTGAGGTACAATAGTTTTGACAGCACGACCATCATTGAGGCCCTCCATATCAATGAAAAGGAGACGGCAAGCTAGTTGAATCTCGACCTCGGATGAGACACACTTTGAAGGAGGTTCCTGCGCTGCAGCCTGTAAAACAGGTTGGACAATCAAGTTGGCACCCTGGACATGAAAAGAATATGACCTTCGCTTCCTCTTCCGCCTGTTTCCGTTTCATTTCTTTAGTCTCGTCAGACTCAGCCTCTTGCTCAAAGACCTTTCCTCGGCGTAACCACATCCCAATGTCAACAGTTTCGCCATATTCGTCAACTTTCCGCTTCTTGTCGACATAAGGGAACATGCGGAATCTTTGTGCATGACTGCCTGTGCTCTTAAAGAACGATGTGGCCCTGGAGACATTACCCTTGAGATAGATATCAAACGATAGCAACGTTTTAGTTAGTCCATCATCCATGTCAAGTGCCCAGTCGGTATTGTCCTCGATCTTCTCCGCTTTTCGCCTACGCGTGGAATTTGGGACCGGTGAATCGGCATCATCCTCATTCAGTGCACGCTCAACTTCATCCTCCTCATCAGAGTCGGATTCTTCGTCAGACTCGTCTTCGTCAGCTTCGAGCATGCGTTGATTGCGGACGATGGCAGCTTGTTGGGCCGCCTCTCTTTCTTTGGCAGCGCGTTCTTTGGCAAGGTAGGCTTCCAGTTCAACACCTTGAAGAGGGACTTTTGAGTACATCTGCGGAGTGTTTAAGTGCCCGATGTTTAACTGAGATAAGTCGGACATACCCTCAGGTGAAGAGACCCGTCCATCATAACATTGCTCCCTATCTTGCCCTTGTCCCAGGTATCGTCGCCTCTCTGAGAGCCGTTCCATCTATCAAAGAGGATGCGAGCGAGAGTCCCTTCTTCTCCTCTGTTCGTGAGGAGTATGACGTTGTCAGGGACGGCTGCAAAGTCGGCAAATAACGACCTGGAAGGTCCGTGCGAAAGAGACGCGGGTATGGCAAGAATAAGTTTTGGTTCTTTTGACGAATATTTCTGTACGAGTGCCTGTGGATTCAAGAAGAACTCGAGATGTCTGAACGGAAGGTGAGCGTGACACAGGGAGGATGTTTATGCCCGTACTTGAACCGCAACGCAAATGCGCCAAGTGCCTCGTCGTCCCCCTCGTCGTCCCCTCGTCTTCGTTTAGGCCCCGTTTTACCAGATCCATCGACGCCGACGTCTTCTTTGCTAACGGTACCACCTACCCACTCCATCATACTTCGGACAAACGTCAACATTTCGCGCCCGTTGCGAGATAAAAGGCATATGGGGTAGCGGAGGTCTGCAAACTTCCAGTGCTGGTCGAGTAACACGAGTAGCTCAAGTAACCTAGGGCCGGCATCACACGGCAGCAGAAGAGAGCACCTGGATGACAAGGTAGCGCCAATGGTATCTGAGGACAGAGGTGAGCGATTGCGGGCGCAATGGTCGAGACCGAAGTGCACCGATCATGGCCGCGTCGCGGTCTTTTCTTCGGCTTGTTATGACGTTTGCCCGGTCAGCGTCGGTTATGAAGAGGTCGGGTCGAGCAAGCGGCTCAAAAATACCGCCTGCGGAGGGGCGAAAGAGGACCGTGCCATCAAGATGGCGTTCTCTCATGTGATTCATGTTGACAGCATAGACGATCGTGCCAGCGGATGGAGAGCGAATCTTCCATATCGTGCCGCCGAGCGTGTGCCCGGCGGAAAAGGGTGTTATGGTGATGCCTTGACATTTACCTGTGCAGCAGGCAGAACATCATCGTTATTGTCATGGGAGTAACTACATGCGATACGGAATACACCGAGACTAACCCTGGAGGTGGGTGGGTTGCGAGTACCTGAGGGTGTTGACCGCGTCATAGGCCTCGTGGACCTGGTTCACGGTGGCAATGTACTTTTGGAGCGGGGGGTCGGGGGACTCCTCGTCGGGGACGTCTTGCTCGTCGCGGGTAGCTTCGATGTCTTCAAGGGTGACAATACGCGCCATAGCCTGGACGGGAATGGTCGTGTATGCGGGTGCCTTGAGTCCCCAGCGAGCGTAGGCATAGGCATAGAGGCCTGCATGGGCGAGGTCGCCGTGAGAGAGGAGGACGAGGTCGACGGTGGGGGCGGAGTCGCGCAGGGCGGCGCAGTAGGGGTCGGGGAGTGCGGGATGTTCCGGGGACCAGTCTGGGGAGCCACAATCGAGGAGGACGCGGACGTCGTCGAGCTGGAGAAGATACGCGAGCGGGACGGGGCTCTCGGCGCCAACCGCGCCTGCAAGCGGCCTGAAGGTGATCATCCCGCTCGTCGTCTTTTTGCGCTGGCACGGTCGTTGACATAACTAGCCGGGTCGTGGGAATTATAATGATTAGATAATCACCATGTGTTTGTGGACCTTTTTTAACCCTCGGCCCATCTCTGTCTGGGCCACCACCCATCCTCGCCTCTCTCCAGTAAGTCCTCGACGCGTCGTCGCGTGTCGTCCTTTCACCCCCTCCTCAAGCCAGATAAATCATGCGCGAAGTCATCTCTGTCCACGTCGGCCAGGCCGGTGTCCAGATTGGAAACGCCTGCTGTACGTCTCTGCGCGCGTCGCGTCCAATCTGTGTTGATTTCTCTTCACAGGGGAACTCTACACCGTCGAGCACGGTCTGAGTGTATCTCCGTCTCTCTCTGTTCCCTCGTCTTCCCGCTGATCTCGCACATCTAGCCCGATGGTCGCCTTGTCGAAGGCTCTCCATCTGCCAATGACGATGGCTTCAGCACGTTCTTTTCCGAGACCTCCTCGGGAAAACACGTGCCGCGCTCACTTTACATTGACCTGGAGCCGAACGTGATTGACGAGGTCCGCACCGGTACCTACAGGAGTCTCTTCCACCCCGAGACCCTCGTCACGGGCAAGGAAGACGCTGCGAGCAACTGTATGTCGTCCAGCTTCTGCGTGCTGCTTTCTCTCATCTCATCCGTTCAAGATGCTCGTGGTCACTACACGATTGGCAAGGAGCAGATCGATAACGTCATGGACAAAGTCCGTCGACTTGCCGATAACTGTGCTGGTCTGCAGGGTTTCTTCGTGTTCCATTCGTTTGGTGGCGGCACTGGATCGGGCTTTGGTGCTCTGATTCTCGAGCGTCTCTCCACCGATTACGGTAAAAAATCAAAGTTGGAGTTTAGCGTGTATCCTGCTCCTACGATGGCAAATTCCGTCGTCGAACCTTACAACTCCGTTTTGACGACCCACACGACCCTCGAGCATTCTGACTGTTCGTTTATGGTCGGTTAACACATTACGTGTATTTTTACATCTCGCTTACTTAAACCTGGTCCAATTAGGTTGACAACGAGGCCATTTACGATATCTGCAAGAAGAACCTCAACATCACGTCCCCGAGCTTCACCAACTTGAATCGCTTGATCGCTCAGGTTGTCTCTTCGATCACGGCCTCCTTACGCTTTGATGGCTCTCTCAACGTTGATCTCAACGAATTCCAGACCAACCTGGTTCCGTAAGTCTCGGCGTACATTCTACTATGGTATCTGAACTGAGTTTATCACAGTTTCCCTCGTATCCACTTCCCGTTAGCTACTTTTGCCCCCATCATCTCTGCAGAGAAAGCTCATCATGAGCAAAATTCGGTTGCTGACATGACTTTCTCCTGTTTCGAGACTGGCAACCAGATGGTCAAGTGCGATCCTCGTGAGGGCAAATACAGTATGTCGATCTCTCTCGTATCAGTCAATTATTGAACCGATTACCAGTGGCCTGCGCACTGCTCTATCGTGGCGATGTCGTTCCCAAGGATGTCAATGCGGCGGTCAGCATTATCAAGACGCGCCGGACCATTCAATTCGTGGATTGGTGCCCCACTGGCTTCAAGCTGGGTATTTGCAACGAGCCGCCCGCTCATATTCCCGGCGGTGATCTTGCAAAGGTGTCCCGAAGCATGTGCATGTTGTCGAATACGACGGCCATCTCCACCGCGTGGAGCCGCCTTGACCACAAATTCGATCTCCTCTACTCTAAGCGTGCCTTTGTCCACTGGTATGTTGGTGAGGGCATGGAGGAGGGCGAATTCTCGGAAGCGCGTGAGGACCTTGCTGCACTGGAAAAAGATTATGAAGAGGTTGGGATAGACTCTGCGGACGTCGAGGAAGGTGGGGAGTACTAGATTCATGACCTTGTTGCACGTTCACCTTCTGCATGATTTCCCCTGGTTCCATATAAGAACCTAGTGGTTCCTGTAATTTGTTTCCGTCATTGTTGATGAATTTTACGAATACCTTTATCCGAACACGTTTTTTTATCGGGATGTGGTAAAAGTCACCGAGACTCGGTCTGACGCTGAACGTTGCGGTTCCGAGCAGGCCAAGCCAACCATATTTCTAAAACAAGACCTACCACAAATTTTGCCAGAACACATCTATCCTTACCTCCACGATTATCAGCCGTATAACCCTCCAGCTTCGAGTCCAACATGCGTGAAGTGATCTCTCTCCATGTCGGCCAGGCTGGCGTTCAAATTGGCAATGCATGCTGTGTGTTTACGATTACGGTTAGTCACCGGAATTGACTGACTGACCCTTCTTCAGGGGAGCTCTACACCTTGGAGCACGGTCTAAACGTTAGCTATCTCCCATTTCCATCCAGGACGTACCGTGACCCGTTTTAGCCTGATGGTCGTGTCGCAGACCCCAGCAGGAACGATGATAAAGGCTTTTCCACGTTCTTCTCTGAAGCCGGTTCTGGGAAGCATGTACCACGTTCCCTCTACATTGATTTGGAGCCTGGTGTCGTGGACGAGGTCAAGACTGGTCCTTACAGATCACTGTTTCACCCAGAAACAATGATCACCGGCAAGGAGGATGCTGCCAACAATTGTAGGCCTATCCTTCCCAGGTACCAGTTGGCGCAGACTACTTACCGTGCCTCGTTCGTCATTTTCTCCCAGACGCCCGTGGTCACTACACCGTTGGGAAGGAGCTTATTGACCCCGTCATGGATAAACTGCGTCGCCTCGCTGACAACTGTTCTGGTCTGCAAGGCTTTTTTGTCTTCCATTCCTTTGGTGGTGGCACTGGATCAGGCTTCGGTGCACTCCTACTGGAACGGCTCTCGGCCGATTACGGAAAAAAGTCCAAGCTGGAGTTCTGCGTATACCCTGCCCCCCAGCTCTCTAGCTCTGTCGTTGAGCCGTACAACTCCGTTCTCACAACTCATACAACTCTTGAGCACTCAGACTGCTCTTTTATGGTAAGCCTTGAGCAAAACGAGTCTCGATTGATATTTCATGTATCCCCGAAAAGGTTGATAACGAGGCAATCTACTCCATCTGCAAAAGGAACCTGGGTGTCTCGCAACCAAGCTTCGTTAACCTGAATCGTCTGATTGCGCAAGTCGTCTCTTCGATTACTGCTTCCCTCCGGTTCGACGGCTCCCTGAATGTCGACCTAACGGAGTTCCAGACTAACCTGGTTCCGTGAGTAACAAGGTCCCTCTCTCAGACTTCGTCTAAGAAAGTTGTAGTTTCCCGCGTATTCATTTCCCGCTTGCTACTTATGCACCATTGCTTTCCGCCGAGAAGGCTTCTCATGAGCAAAACTCGGTGAATGAGATGACTTTCTCTTGCTTTGAAAATGGGCATCAGATGGTAGCGCCGTTTGTACAAATCACAATACTCATCTGCCTGACCCTGATCTCCCTAGGTGAAATGTGATCCTAAAGAGGGCAAATATAGTATGTTGTACTGTGGAATTTCTCGTATTGGCATGCTCATTTCTCGAGATAGTGGCGTGTGCCATGTTATACCGTGGGGATGTCGTCCCCAAGGATGTCCAGGCAGCCGTCGCCACCATAAAGACAAAGAGGACCATTCAGTTTGTCGAGTGGTGCCCCACCGGCTTCAAGCTCGGCATTTGCAATGAACCTCCAGCTCACATTCCATCTGGTGATCTTGCGAAGACAAGCCGAAGTCTCTGCATGCTATCAAAGTGAGCCCTTGGAATCGTGGGGCCTGGCATCAATTAACGTGTAATATAGCACTACTGCTATATCTGTTGCGTGGAATCGCCTTAGTAAGTTATTGAAATTATAGCAGTGCCTTCCTTCGACATTAATATCATACCAGACTACAAGTTTGATTTAATGTACTCGAAACGCGCTTTCGTCCACTGGTATGTTGGTGAGGGGATGGAAGAGGTATGCCGTCCCTTCTTCGCTTTTCAAAGACCTTACCGTGTCTTAGGGTGAATTCTCTGAGGCTCGGGAGGACCTCGCTGCACTGGAAAAGGACTATGAAGAAGTGGGCACGGACTCCGTAGACGCCGAAGAAGGCGCCGAGTATTAAATAATTCGTCTCCTGCGCTCCTCCTTTCATATATTATTTCAGACAGGTGATCTAGTTTAAGATACTGACTTATCGATATATCGGCTATAGGCTTCACGGGGAACTGTTGCCCACAATTATATTTCTACCGATAGATCCATCCTTTAGCCCACGATCATCCTGAAGGTATATATGTGTCGTCCAAAGTCAAGGTGATAGTTACCTCTACCTGAAGACCATCGTCAACGAGCGCCATTGAAACACTGTCCCAATGTCAGTACTCAAGCAAACACACTTAAATGATATGTACCTCGACAAGTCTGGTACTAGGTAGAAGTAACCTTGAGGCGCGCTCTTGGCAGCCTTTAACATTTGCTCCCTCGAGTGGGTAGTCAGCAGGCCGATTACCCTCGACCCGGCGGCCAACCCACTTACGACACCCGCAGGTGCATCCTCTATAACAACACCTCATTATGAAATGTGTCTGTGTCCTGTCTCAGAAAGTGAAGCTGCTCACAATCGATGGCCCTAACGCTGCACCTGGCAGCTCCTTCCAAGTATGGTTCTGCACTTCGGGAGGGTTTACACATATCGACGAGCAAGAGATGGAGGTATTACTGTGGTTTTCCTCTGTGAACATCGTCCGCTGTTACAAAATCGTCTGGAGGATCTATGTTTGCTGCGCTCAGGGCAGCAGTAGCATAGGCTCTAGTTGCAGACGTGCAGATCGTCCACCGCTGATTTGGTTTATTCTTGACGAGCGACAGCTGTACTTGAAGTAAGCGGTATGTAGAAACGGTCGCCTAACGAGGTGTCTCACATTGGCAAGAATCTGGCGTACGCCAGGGAGCATCTTGATACCGTCCTCTGCAGACTCGACGATAGCCCGCTCGAATCGTTCAGCCTCGTCCTAATGGAGCGGCAACGATCAGAAAGACGCAGGTCATATTATGAATTGTGAGCTAAGAGACCTTGAGTAATTCGGGATCAGTGATACCGCACCACTTTACAAGATTATCTGTGGTCCTGATGCCGTGCGAGCCTGCAGAAGACCGGTTCGGATGGCTGGATGGTTAGATTGGAAGGTGGGATAATTACTGTGGAGGATCGTCTTCACGTCGAGCTCGGGGTATGTCTTTGCAAAGGTTTCCCAAGCGCCGATGACGCCGGTGGTCGAGTCGACCAGCGTACCATCCATGTCAAATAAGCTAGCAATTATACAAGTCGCGCATGCTCAGGCTGGACGAGCGACGAACTCACACAGCGGCCACTTGGAACTTTACCTCTAGCATCGTTCTAGCTGATGGAAGTAGAAGCTAGGATGCAAAATGAGCTTCCGGAGTGAGTTTCCATGAGGCTATAAACATACAGGACTCGGACTGTTTGGATCTGAAGCCCTTGTCAAACAACCGCTCATCGTCCATCCCAATGCGGACTGCAGCGTACAATAATGCCACCGCGACGTCGTCAACAGTACACTCAAGAAAGCATCGACCAGCAACTTCAACAAATTCATCTTCTCGACTCCTCGTCTTCCTCCGAGAATCTTGAACAACTTGGCCCCATCATTAAACAAATTCATGCGAACCGACAGCAGGAGATCTATCTGCGCAACCTTCAAGCGCTGATCGAGGCAAAGGACGCAGAGATAGAGGGCATCTGCACAGAAAACTACCAAGAGTTTATCTCCTCCATCTCTACTCTCTTCACAATCAAGTCGTACACCACCAATCTGCGCGAGAAGATAGCGACCTTGGATGAAAATGTCGGCCACTTGGGAAAGGGACTCGTCGAAAAGAAGAGGACACTGCTGCAATCAAAGAAAACTGCTTCAAATCTCGACGAAGCAATCGACACGTTTCAAGCTTGCTTGAAGCTTCTCGACGTCATCGACCGCATTGGCGACATGATCAAGGAAGGCAGATTTTGGAGTGCACTAC
This sequence comes from Nevesoporus exiguus, assembly GCA_038089155.1. Taxonomy (NCBI): domain Eukaryota; kingdom Fungi; phylum Basidiomycota; class Agaricomycetes; order Boletales; family Boletaceae; genus Nevesoporus; species Nevesoporus exiguus. The sequence continues at coordinate 13,959 of JBBPKI010001034.1, forward strand.
GAGTGAGTCGAAGAGAAACTATTTGGGCTTGTCGCGCTGAACTGTCTCGAGTCTTTGGAAGACATTCAAACCATGCCGCTGACATCGCTCTCGCAAACCCCGTTATACCAGCATATATTGTCTTCATTACCGTCGCTTCGAGTCCAGGTGCAAAATGCTGTCACCGCATCCATGAAACAGTGGTTGCTCGAAGTCAGAAATGTCACCGCCACAGTGGGGAGGTCGGCTATGGAGAACATGGACGCACGCACGCGAAAGTGGAAGGCCCGACGCGAAAAGGACCCAATGTTAAGATCGAGTCGCGTAGGCAGTGCGGTTGAAATGGTCACCTATGAAAGGACTGATAGTAAGTTCGAGTGTATTAAAGTAGTCGTGGCCTTAAACATCATGACGCACAGATAATGTACTTGACAAAGACAAGATTAAAGTTGATTTCCAACCGCTATACCAATGCGTCCATATCTATATTTCCCTAGATTCGCTTGATGATCTGCGTACTTCATACCAAGCTGATCGCAAGGCTTGTCCCCTCTACTTCAAATTTGTGGATGCTGCTAACCCTTTTATCCAGGCCCAGTCGGACCTCATTCTCCCTACGCCGCTTTCTTTATCCTCCCTCCCTGCACTTTTGGAGGAGATATGTGGCTTCTTCATCATAGAATCTCACGTATTGGAAACTACTTCTGGTTTCCGCTCGGAAAGAGAAGTCGAGGAACTTTGGGATGCACTTGTGTCGCGATTATCCTCAGCCATTGGTTCCGCTTTGGTAGAGCAAAAAGACCCTGACATGTTTCTGAGGGTCAAGGAATGTCTAACAGCATTTGTTATGACACTCGAGGTAATCGCCAAATGTCGTCGCCTTGGCCATGATAATAACGATCAAGTTGCATAGTCCTATTCTTATTCAACGCATTCCCTTCAGTCTCTAACACTCGCCCTGTTCGAGAAGTACACGGGGCTACTGGAAACTGAGTTCAGTCGAAAATTGGATTCGGTATGTCCTGCGTAGATATTAATCCTCGCTCTCAAGCCAGACTTTCCTAGGTTGTGCTCGAAGATGATTACTTACCAATGTACATCACTACGTCGTGCGAGCTAGAATCTGTGATCAATAGTGTATGGTTGAGTGCTTCTGAAAGGGAGACCCTTGTCAGGTAATGCTGCGCTCACTTGGACAGGCGGGAAAATATACTTATTACCTCCAGGAGCCCATTGCCACTCACTTTACCTTGGTCCCAGAGCTTTCATCTCTGCTGTCAAGACGTGAGGCCACCCCCTTCCTTCATAACATAGAGCACACGTGATATTCGCAGATTCGAGCCTTCATCCAGCAGTTTTATCAGTTTGTAGAAGGCGTGTCGCAACATCACAGCAATATTGACGATTTACTGAGTCGGGTAAGACCAACGTCATTGCCTTGTCCCGACTCTGATTTAGAACTCCTTTCTAGTCACTTGACAGGCTTCTATC
>JBBPKI010001035.1:0-15415 GCA_038089155.1 Nevesoporus exiguus
CGTTGTTCAACCCGGTGCCCGTCACGCAGCCGAACAAGGTCACCCCATTCACGTACCTCGTCGAGGTCGACGGCGACGGCGAGGGCGAGGGTGATGGCGAACACAGATCGCACAGGGGGGATCGCGCCTCGGCTGGCCAGGAGGATCAAGGTACACGACGTGGTACGGGCGAGGCAGACGACGATGGCTCGTTGTATGCAGACTCGCAAGACGAGGGCGAGGGTGAGGTGGACGGAGTCAAGAGCGATTACCACTCGCTGCGGTCGCAGCCCTCGGAACGAGGTTCTCTGCGGAGCAAACGCTCGACCCGATCGCTCGCGAGCAAAGTCGGGTTGAAGCGTGACGACGTGCTTGAGGAGCCAGCCAGCACCAGCGGGGCGGCGGGGCGGCGGACGTGGTGGCGAAAGGTGCTCAGTCCACCAAGCGCCAGTGGTGCTTGAGCTTGAGAGATGGCTCCCTTCATCCCTCTTGTCTTCCCCTTCCTCTCTTTCGTTTGTTTTTGGTTAGAGTAATGTCGGATGCAATGCTCGCGTTCGTCAAGCATAGATCGCAGACTAGAGGTAATTATATATTGGGTCCATTGGTCGTTGTTATCTCACTTCAACTTTCCTTCAAGTCCTGATAGTAAATTTTTAGTCATCTAAGCGTACTTACTTTACTAGCCACCTGGAGTGTATTGTTGCGCCCACAACTAGATCTCAGTGGAGGTGTGGGCGAGTGTCCCGAGTGTGACTTCGCTTTCACAAACGATTCCCTGCAACCCGAGGGGTTTTGTCTCGTTCAATAGCCCAGCTCAAAGTTGGGGCAAACTCGCACCAGTATCAGTGATGTAGCACCGCGCCGCTTCCCGTTCTGTGCAAATATAGTAATCATGTAGCCAAGTGTCGTACCAGTACCTACAATTTTTCAATCAGTACGAGACCAACTTTTCAAGACGTTTTGGTCGTCGGAAGAGCCTGAGCTGTAGCGAGGGGACCAAAACGGATGGTTTCGAGACTAAGTTACACTTGTCCAAAAAAATTGGTTCGGACCGACGTTCATATCTCAAAACCGTACGGAACTAGACCGTCTGATTACTAGCTCATCTCCGTGTCGGCGCATGTCGTGTATTGCGAGCAACTTAACTGTACCACACTGACCTTGTAGTTATGCCGTGAGTGCTCCTGGTCATTTCCTTTCTGACAGACCTGTTCATCGAGCCTATTCAAGGATCACCACCAAAGCTGCGAGGCCAAATAATTTATGGAAAGGATCACGGGACCACTATTTCTACCAGACATTCAGTGAGTGTATGTAGTAACAAGAGATATACTAGGATGCCCGAAACGGCTTATATCCTGTCAAACAACCTCTTAGCACCGAACAGCGACCACCCATTCGCATTCCTCCGTCTACACTGGCCGAATGGTGATGGAACCATCCGCATTGATCGTGGTATGGGTTAGATTCCTGCCACCCTGCGCGATTTCGATGCTAATGGCATCAAGAGGTGTGAAGTGCCCATCTTGGCCGTCAGCCACGCCATGCGTGAGGGTTACGGCATCAAATTTTGGAAGGGAGTTTTCTATGAGTAGGCCCCACACCATGCTTCCCTGACAGAGTCCAGTCGTAGAGTGGAGGTCCTGTTGCACCCGCTTGCCTTTGGTAACATTATCAGCAGAGACAACGACGGACGTTGCAGACTTTGCGTTGAGATTAAATTGGAGGACGTCTCCAGCGTCGACGGGAAAACCGGAGGGGCCAGCGGTTTCGTTAGAAAATTGGAATATCACTATGTGCAAAAGATGTATGAGACAAGATGTGGGTGTATGGCTTGACGTCTCATTACCTTGGCCAGAGATACCATGGTCGTTGCCAACAACCTGGAGGAGAGCTGATAGAGAGGCATCGCCATTGCACACGCCGTCAGAGACGTCCATGACGAGCCCGATGTATACCGCGCCACTTGAGTGGAGTCTGGGAACAGTGAACTGAACTGAAGAGGTAGTGAGGCGATGCGGCTAGGAGAGCCAGGATGTTAGATCAAAGCAGCGGTCCCTGAGATTAACGACATACAAGTTCGGCAATCACAGCACCAGCAACGAGAGAGTCTCCGTCGTTACTGTTGGAGGCGACGCCTCGTCCAAGGAGCTTGTGGGCCTCGGACCTGCGATGATGGCCGTGTAGATCCGCAAGAGCTGCAGAAGCGAGCAAGAAGCTGGAGACGAGCGCGAGGTTGAAGCGCATAGCGGGTGTAGATGTAGTCTATAGATAAAAAAAAGAGCGACAGATGTTTTCTGGTATCGACATCTGAGCATGACCTCACCCTTTTATACGTTCCACAGCCGATGTGCTGCTGGCGGCGTTTCATACGGTGAAAACACATGCCGCAAATGATCGTATGCGAGAACGCAAACCGCCCCAAGGCAGTGTCGTTCAAACGTCTCGGTTAGTCAGAATGACTGCCCCCGTGTCAGATCGTGGAGAAACTTGAGAGCCACAAAAGAATGCTCGAGCAAGCAGGGCTGAAGCCTCTTTGGCCTACAGTGCTTCATGGTTTCATCCCGTGGGAGAGCACCCAGTGGTCAGAGCTGCTGAACCTCTATAATACCATCTGCTCCGACTTGCATGGTACCCGGCAAATTTTGGCACCCGCTTCGGTTGACGTAGGCTAACTACTGCTCCACCTTGTATCCGATCAAAATTAGCGAGACAGTGAAAGGCAGCGACTGAAGGTTGGCATTCCTTGGAGAGTGTCAAATCGAGATTCATAATGGGCTTGGAGCGCTGGGGTGAACGATGATGACGGCTGGCCATGACGTCGGTAGTAGTAAGGTAAATCTTTATCCGAAGAAATCTGCATCGACGTGTCGAGTCAGTGTACTGGGGATGCCGCAAGTGTGATCACGCTCTGTAACGGAGCGGTAGCAAGAGGACTCACCACCCATTTGCACATCACGAAAATGCGCAACTGTGGCGGTTCAGCACGCCCGTAGTACAGCAGTCATCGGGGTTGGGGCAACCGGTACAGGCGGCAACCTGTACACAAGCTCGACCCTCATCATTTGTTGGCAGCACCCTCGATGTCAACCGTCAAACTGACAAGGCTATATCATCCACTGAGCTGGTCGCTGGCAGCGGAGTTGAACCGCGGAGCTAAACGAGCTCAATGGAAGACAGCGCTAGTTGAGATTGCTAGATTCAACGGTAGTAAAGTGGGGATAGATGCGATCAAAACCGTGCGGTAACGTGACGGTGGACAACTCGATGACCGGCGCTTGTATCCGCGTCGGCATGTCTCGTCAGACGTCCACCATCCCATACACGCCCACATCGCCAGGATGGTCGTCCGTGCGTCCGCGACTACTGCGCCCCTTGCGTGTTCACCCCAAACACGATAATATAACAACGCCCGCACTGCCCTCCCCTTCCAGGGCCCACATCTTTCATACCACTGCCCATGGCGCCTACCAGCTCAGCACTCACCTCGTTCCGGCAGCGTATCCCCGCCTTGCGCCCGACATACCCCTCCCCGAGATACCCGCATACACACTTGGTGAATCGTCCGCCGAACGCCGCAACAGGCTGGACCTGCTCGCAAAGCAGGCTCTCGACATGCAGGATGCGTATCACGCGGGCACGCTCGACGGGACACCGAGCGAAAAGCTGCTCTGGAACTGCGTCAATCGCTTCGTGCGCACGTCCGGCCTGTCGGGGACGGGTGTCACGCTCTTCCTAGCCCACGCGAACGGGTTTCACAAGGAGGCAAGTGGTCATTTTCAGTGGACCGTCGACGACGCTCACGTACATAGACGTGGGAAACGATGCTCAGAAACCTGCTTGATGCGCCTGCGGGCGAAATGATCGACGAAGTGTGGGCGTGGGACGCTGTCCAGCATGGAGATGCAGCTGTCATCAATGAGCAGAATCTAAGTGGGATATGTACGTCCTTTCCGTCTGCTATAGCCTGGACGATGACAGTGTTTCTAGTCGACTGGCTTGACAACTCCCGGGATATCGCCAACTTTTTGGTATACTATCTGCCCGAGGGTGCGGAAGCAGTGACACTGCCGACACGACTGCCACGCCTGCCCGAGTCGGTGACAGGACCCAGAGAAGAACGCGGATATCGCACTCGCAAACTGGTCGTGATCGGACACTCCTTTGGAGGGTGCACTTCGTGAGCAGTCAAGCATGCCCTGATTTCACTCTCTGACCACTTTACAGAGTGAGGGTAGCCGTTGACTTGCCGCAGTTGTTCTCATCCTTTGTGCTTGTGGACCCGGTCATTCACAGACCTGATACATATCGACCGGGGCGTCTACACCAGAGGGTGCTGGGCGCCTTTACCCGACGCGATCGCTGGTCATCTCGGTGCGTGACACCATCGGCCGGGTGCGTTGAAGCGCTAACGTCGAAGTAGAGAAGAAGCCCTCCAACTGTTACGAAAGTCGCCCTTTTTCGGTGCCTGGCATCCAGATGTCCTCCGTCTCTACATCGACCACGCTCTGATCGACGACGCGGAGGGTGACGTGCGGCTCAAGATGTCTGGGCTGCAGGAAGGACTATCGTTTGCGAACAAGCAACCAGCGGTGGAAACGTGGGAGCTGTTGGAGAAGTTGGACGAGCAGATCACTCTTCGATGGGTCGTTCCCGAGATACCGTGTGTACCTTAACTTGAACGATGGACGAGACGACTGACATTCCCTCTAGTCTATCGACCAAGGAAATGACGCTTGAGAGGGTGTGGCGTCGACCAGCCAATTCGACCAACGTTATGTTTCATTTCGCCGGTCATTTGGTATGTTTGCTAGTTCGGTGGCCGTGTCACCGCCTCTGATTTTTGCCGTGTAGATTGCACAGGAGGCCCCGTTGGAGCTTGGTGTGTATCATGCCCGTTCGTGCCTGTCTGGAGAGCTGAGGCATACTGATCAGCGCACACCGTGTCCGACTTTTTGTTGCACAAGTATGGGTCTACGAAACCGCGCCTGTGACATGTCGAGGGCGGAGACAGTAGCGACGGGAGTAGATAGCTTAATGCGTCCGACGTTGGTGCGCAGTCGCGAAACGTATGTAAAAGGCCATGACAAAGAGGATAGCTGCGATTGTATTGGGCGCTTGTGGCGGGTACAGCCCGCCCCACCGCCTTCCAGCTCTTCCTTAGTTACTTGCTAGTGGGGGTGCGTACAGTGGTCTCTGCTTGATCCCCGTCCTTGACTTCGTCCAGGGCACCCCTCGACAGCGCCGGTGGTGTAGACCTTAACCCTTTTCAACCGCAGTTTTTTTTCCCCCCGAGTCGCTCATGTCCAAGGCCGCACTTTTGACGACCCCCGACATGAACGTGGGGCCCCGCGCATACATCTGTTCGGTGCTTTCTTCCGTCGTACGACCACAATGCTCTGGTAGCAGCAAAACTCCCGTTTCGAACGTGATGTCCGTCCGTCCGTCCTCGTGGTATTCGCAACGGCGGATCCCCTCGCCTGTCTTCCTTCTCTCGCTCGTCATTTTCCCAACATCCACTTCTGCAGCGCCTTCGACAGTCAGACATGGCATCCATGCTGCCGTATATCCAAGACAAGGCCCGGGCCCGCAAGGCAATGGAGGTGGTGGGCAGAGCAACGGGAGCATCAGCATCAACGTATGGGTGCGTTCTGCATGTTTCTTCCTTGCCTTGGAGTGTTGTCGGCGTAGCTTGGATGTGCTCATGTTTTGTTCTCCGCGCGGGTTCTTTTTTTCCCTTGCAGCTTCCGATTCTTCTCGTCACCGTCCTCTTCGTCCTCTTCTCGTTCGTCACCTGTATTCGTCGGTGTGCGGCAGTAGATGCATCCGCGTCGACGCGCGCGACTGCAAACAGGGCCATACATGCCAACGTGAACACGACGCGTTCACGTCGACGACCCCGCCGAACGCCCAGCCAGATATCAACAAAGTCACTGCCGCCGTACATGAAGGAACCGGGAGAGCAAGAGCTGGTACTCTTTGGGTGCGCCTCGCTTTGCATTCTCGCGGTGTTGGACTGAGCTCACGACCATGGCACACAGGGGTCCCTCGGAGGCGGAGGATGGTACAGCGCCACCCCGAGCAATGCCTATGCTCGCCGAGGACGACGACGAACATCCCGAGATGCACGGCGCGATGTTTGATATTTCGCTCGATCGGGTCGAGACGGTGGATACGATGGCAGATTCATCGACGACAAACCTGATTCCCAGGCCATCGGCGTCTATGCCGAAACCTCCCGAGCTCCATCAACTCGCAATGGCTAGCAATCATCGTCAGAGTGGGGATGGGCACAGCGTGGATTCGGTCGGGAGTGATGCAGATCTCCTCGCACCTCACCAACGGGGCGTCTCTGTGGATCACAGTGCGGACCCCAGGGGCGAAGCGCCCCCATATGCGCAAGTCATCCCCGCAGCCGACGGCATGGCAACCATCTCTCTCAACGACCCCGAACCAAGTGATGTGTCTGCCAGCGCCGACGTTCCACCCTCCCTGGTGGCGGGCAATCAACGTTCGCGATTCAGTTTCCTCATGCAAAATCCCTTCAACTCACACAACCGCATGAACGGTACACCGTCCAACATCAGTCGATCGCCAGTGTCGACACGCTCTGAATCACCTGCGCAACATGGACGTAGTGGGTCTACGCTATCGCGAATTTCGACACGCGAGTCGCACGAGAGCCATCACTCGCGCACGTCGTCGAGGAACAACAATCTGTCTCGTTCGCATTCCCGCTCCAACTCGAATCTCTTCCGTGCCTTTCGGTCGCACTCGTCTGGGTCGTCGAACATCTCGCTCGATAGCATTTCTGCGCCGCTTACGCACACGGTCACGCGGGCTGAGTTCCATGCTCCCAAGGGGGGTTTGCTGACCCCTGAGCAGGTCAAGCTGATAACGAGCAGGGAGGCGCTAGAGAGGTTTGGCGTACCGTACGGGCCTGATGCCGTTGCTGCGTTTTCGCTGTCAAGGGAGAGGATTACTGAGGTGGGGCCGCCGCCCGACTTTGAGAGCGTGACGGGGACTGGTGCGACCAGTGGTGGTAGCATCTCCGAGGCGACTGCGTCACGATCGGGGACCCTCGATAGCGACACTGCTATGGCACGTTCGACATCGCATCACACGGTCGAACGTGCTGGGTCACGCGCAAGCACTGTCGTTTCGTACGCGACGGCACTTGGATCGGACGGGGATGCACAAGTCGTCCATGTGGATGCTCCAGGGGACGAGGGTGAGCTGGATGGGGTTGATGAGCCACGTACGGCGCGACCCATGACACCGAGAACGGCGCGGCCGTTGCGTGGTCACTGACGACATGTGGGGTGGGATCGTGTTGCAGGGGACAATGGTGGATTCTTTATTTATGTTTTTCGCTGTCCCAAGTACACATTTGATGTCTAGTCTGACCGTTATTTTCGTTATTTTCTGATGTTAGGGTAGATGACGGTTACGCAGCACACTCGCGGCGTGTATATACTAACAGAGTTGGCTGACGATGCACGAATGTTTTTCTGAGACCGCGAGTTGTGTGGTGGAGGTGGTCCAAGATGGAAGCGAGCTCGGTGAGCTTGTTTGCCTGTTTGTCTCCTCCACGCTACCACTCCGACTAGCACTCCTCCCACTCCCTATCTGCTCGTCGTCGTCAACAGCGGCGACGACAAAATTGTCCATCTAAACATCCCCGACATGTCTGGAAAGGCGCCCCCGCGCGGTCCACGGGCGCTTCTAAGTTCGTTACCCACACCCGCCCCCGCGTCGCAGACGGCTGCGTCGGTACCCTCGACGTCGACCTCGCCGGGCAGCTCCTCGAGCAAAATTGGTGCACACCCCCCGACAGGGCCGCGCAGTCTTGTCAACGGCGTCCCCACTCAGCACAGAGCAAAGCCTCTCGTCAACGGATATCCCCCTACCTCGCCCAGCGTTCTCCACGCATCGTTAGCGCCGAGATCGTCGCAAAAGGGAAAACAAGTCGAGTCGGGATGGCCCTCGTCGGATGTAAGGCTCTTTTTTGCAACCACTCTTGCAGCGACGTTGATCATGCCTCCGTTTTCGTGCGACGTACAGCTGCGACTGTCGACTGCATGCCCTGAAGAGTCTGTGTTACCATCCACGCCAAAGAAACCGGCCCCCGCGACGGTCGAGGACGGCATGCGGCCCCACGAACCTGTCAAGATTGCGTTTGCTTTGAACATAAGGACGTTGCAGGCAGAGTCCCGGCCCCTACCGCCTCAGCCGACCTCGGAACCGCCTCCGCCTCCACCACCCCCAGGTCCTCCGCCGTCTGACGAGCCCCCACCCCCACCCCCGCTTCCCCCTCAGTCTCCGCCGCCACGGCCTCCCTCACCACCTTCGCAGCCTCCCCCACCGAACTCGAAACCGCCTTCGCCCCCACCCCCGCCTCCCCCGATTGTCGAGCCCGCACCATTACCATCATTACCGCCACCACCATCTCCTCCTCCACCTCCGCCAACACCACCTTGTCATGACCGCGCGCGATCGTCCTCACCGCCACCTCCACCCACGTCACCGCCGCGTGTTCCCCCGCTTCCCCAATCCAGACCGCCATCTCACCCACCGCCTCCCTCAGAACCACCCGTGATCTCACCGTCACGTACTTCAGAACCCGTCGCGTCAAGTTCGAAACCTCCCCGACCCCCTTCACCCCCGAAAACCTATTCGCTTCCGCCGCCGCCGCCATGGCCCCCGTCTCCCTCCGAATACCCACCTGGACGCAACTTCAAGATCATATATGACCCTGTTACGGACAAGGATCGGGAAGGACGCATGCGAGTGCTGCTCGAGAAAATCCGCGCGCTGGAAAAGGATGGACCTACTTCTTTAGAACCACGGATCAGTGGTAAGGGAAAGGGCAGGGAGACGATAACGCGGTATGACGGGGAGGTGATCGAAGGCGAGGCTGCGCCCGTACCGCGGGATCCACGCAAAGGGTCTGGGTTCAAGAGGCGTCCAGGACGGGAGGCGTTTCACGAGGTCAAATACGAGGTGCGTCATTTACGGATGTGTGACATGGATCGTGTTTTCTGACATGGATCACGCGTACAAACAAGTATGATCAACATTCGATGGGTCCGCCACCGTCTACGGCCGTGCTCGTCATGAACATCTCGCCTCTGACGCCGACACAACATATACGACGCGCGTTTTCTGTACACGGCAAGGTTGCCTCGTTCGAGCCACAGATCGATATGGAGACTGGGATGGCGCTTGGGATCGTTTTTATCCGGTATCAAACGCACGACGAAGCGAAACAATGTGTCGAACGCGCGCATCGGAAGAGGCTTGGTGTCGTGACAGGTGCTGGTGAGGGAGAGGAGCTCAAGGTGGTTTTTGACGGCGAGGGATTGAAGCTGAAAGCCGTTCTCAAGGAGCTGGACGAGAGGAAGAAACGTGAGCGGGAAGAGAAACGGAGAAAGGAACGAGAGGCCAAAGCAACGCATCACCCTCCACATCCCCATTCACATCCTCCAGCCTCAACGTCAACCCCGAACTCGACGCAGACCCCAAACGCGTCGAATCAGACTTGGCGACCGAGTCACCAGCTTCCGCAACGTCCTGCGCATGCCCCGAGTGGTCGGGCATCGCCAACTGCGCAGGCGCGTCCGATGGCCAAGAAACCCCCTCCACCTCCCGTCTTTACTAAAGTGCGGACGAACAGCTCGACGAACAACCGCTACACTTCTCTTCACGATCTCGTGCCGTCTTCCGTACACTCCTCATCCTCCACGCCTGTTCACCCCCGCGGACGTTCGTCGCACCACTCCCGTGCACTTGGCGATCGGACGCCGCGTTCCCGCTCTCCATCACCGATTGCGCGCAAACCTGGGCATTCCACCGCACGCCACGGCCCTGCACGTTCTACCGCGTCTCCCACCGTCCTCGCCACGCTATCCGAGAACGGCTACGACCACGTCCGGCTCGAGTTGAGCGGCGGCGCGATGCACTCCGTCCTCGAATCCGACGTTGTCGCCTTTTTTTCCGATTTCAAGGTAGACAGGGTCCTCCGGGACCATGGCGCGTGGTACGTCACATTCAAGACCCCCGACTCGGCGCGGCGAGCGGGAATGGTGCTCAATTCGGACGGACGGACGATTGCGCATCATTCGGTGACGGTGACGGCGTGCCCACCGCCCTCCAAAGACGCGGTGGCGGTGGCGATGGGCGAACCGGCGGCGGGCGTGAAGAAGGTGTGGACGCGCGAGGAAATGGTGCGGGATGCGGAGCAGGCGATCTTGAAGGAGCTAAGGAAGTTACTGGAGAAGGATATCACGGAGCGGGTCGTCGCAGCCGGGTTGCGCAAGTTGGTGGGGGAGGAAAAGGCCAAGGCGGTGGCAGAGGCAAAAGGGAAGGAGGGTGCGGGTGCAGGTGGCGGGATCGATGGCGAAGGCAAGTCGACGGAGAGGAGAGGATGGAAGGGGTTGTCGTTCAGGAAACCGGGCAAGAGGGCAAGGGAGGAGGAGATAAAGAACGTGATGGCGATGCCTGTCGTGGAGGAAGTGCAGATGGAGGAGGTGGAGCCTGAACCTGAACCTGAACCTGAGCCACAACCAGAACCAGAGCCGGAGATGGAGCCAGAACCACTCGTGTCGCCACCGAGGAAGAGGCGGAAAAAGGAGGTGCCACAAAGGGAACAAAGCGTCGAAGTCGAGTCGGAGGTCGAGGCTGTCATCGACGTGGGCATGGACATGCGGAAGCGACTCCTGTCCGAAGATGTCGAGGCGGAAGAACCGGTCAAGAAGAGGACGAAAAAGGAGGTCGTGGACGAGGACGTTCCCGTCAAGAAGGTCCCGCCCAAGAAGAAGCCACCCAAGAAGAAACTGGTCAAGGACGTCGTCGAGCAAGTCATCCTCTCCGAAACCTTGGTGTTCGTCCCGCCCTCCACCACGACTATTGATATCTCCAAGTTGGAGCCCATTTCGCGATCGTCCTCGCCCGTACTCCAAGTGCCACCGCCACCAATAGGACCCCCAGACCCATTGCAAGAAGGTGTCTGTGAAGATGACGAAGATCTTTACTACGCTCGGCTGGTTCTCTCCGGAGAAACGGAACCCCCACGTGTCCCGTCGCCTCCCCCAGGTGCCGTGCCACCGTTCCGCAAACATCTTACTGGCTCTGCGCGGACGGAAGGTTACTACAAGATCTCACATGCCGAGAAATCCGCGTACGTTGCGCAATACACGCTACGTCCCACCAGTGTCGCGAACGCTGCTCCGACGGAACAGGCCCCCACTCAACATGTCACGTCTTCGCGGTCGAATCGCGCAAATGCGCGGCGGCGTGCCCAAGGGCTGGAGGAGATCAACCAGGTGCAGCGTGCCGTCGCGTTGTCCAAGGGCGAAACGGGTGCAGCGGAGTTGTCTATCAAGTTCAATCAGCTACAGACGCGCAAGAAGCACCTCCGTTTCGCGCGCTCTCCCATTCACGACTGGGGGTTGTATGCTATGGAACGTATCGCACGGGGTGAGATGGTCATCGAATACGTAGGCGAAATCATTCGCGCGCAGGTCGCGGACAAGCGCGAAAAGGTTTACGAGCGACAGGGCATTGGTAGTAGCTATCTCTTTCGCATCGACGAGGATCTGGTCGTGGATGCGACGAAAAAGGGTAACCTCGGGTGCGTGTTGCGGTACCCACATGGTGACGCATTTTTGATATGAGAACAGGCGACTGATCAATCATTCGTGTGATCCTAATTGTACGGCCAAGATCATCACGATCAGCGGGGAGAAGAAGATCGTCATTTATGCCAAGCAGGACATCGAGCTTGGGGACGAGATTACGTACGGTGCGTCATTCTTTTTGGCCTTTTGTCGTCATGATGTTTAATCGACTCGTTTTGTCAGACTACCACTTTCCCATCGAGCAAGACAAGATACCGTGTTTGTGCGGTTCTGCGAAATGTCGTGGCTATCTCAACTAGACCTTTTGTTGTGGTCCACTCCCGTTTTCTTTGTTTATTTTTTCCCTCCGGTCATCATCGTCCCATATCGAACGCAAATCATACCCACCCCTCACGTCCAAACCCACTGTGCTATGTATCATATCGAAATTATTGCATGGCTTTCGTCTATCTGTTGACGTATTTTCCTCTGCATCATTGGTAATCTATACTGACCATTATCACGGGCCATCTCATTACTGAATCGCGTCGGTTGACTCCGTAAGTGACGGCCGTCACCATAAAAAATGGCGTGTGTTGCACACAACCACATCAGTTGAGCTGATAGTCCTTGCTCTAGTCTCGACTTTGGGATTTCCTTATATGACGTCACCTCAAGTCTTTTTCCTGTTTGAAGTCCGCAGGCAACTGAAGTGCAAAGTTTGTCCACGGTTGGACGGGTTTATTGTCGTAGCAACCTGACTGAGAACCGTCCCAAATGGCAGGTAAAGTCAGAGATGGAATCGAGGCTGGCAGGATCAACCGGCGCCATCCAAAACGACGAATCAAACCAAGAAACACCGCTAGTCCGACAGGCTCAAAGACAGGTTGATCGAACATTCTCCTTAGACTCTTCTTCCTGATGGTTCGTTGCAAGCGAGTTGTCAAGACCTATCATGTCGTCATTAACAGGGTTGTTGAAGATTGTACTTTGAGACGATTATGATCACGTCCTGAACTGCCACGCTCGCTTGTGGCCAACATGATACGATACGCTATCGGCAAAACGGCGAGCAGAACGTATAAACAAGCTTTGTAGCTCTGCATTTTTGATGCCCGCCTTATACCAATTTGCCTTCCTCTCATCATCCGTAGATCGCCCCTACACCGGTTATGCGTTTCATTTCTTCGCCCATTTCCACATTTCTCTGCAGCTCTAACGGCTCCTCGTGAGCATGGCTAACACAAGTTCCTCAACCATGCCTGGCGATCTACCGATGCTGTCTACAATCCCAGTGCGGCTGGCGCTTACTCCCCCGGTGCTGACGCGTGTTCTCCGTCCCGTGGACCATGTCATGTTTGGTCCTGTCCTGTTGCTCCGACAGGGAACCTCCTCATCCAAGCTCTTGATTCTGTGCGACCAGAAGACCTGCGGTCACCTTCGTAGGTTCTTTTAACGCTCTCGTGCCCTTCTGTCAGTATCATAGTCTGGGTCGGCTTTTATCAGGGCAATTATCTCAGTAAGGCTGAACCATAGATCCGCTACCGTTCCCATCCTCTTCTTTTCGGAGGTAAGGTATAGTTTGGTACCGGCAGTCACCGGGCCCCATTACTTAAGTACTCAAAAGTTCCTGTTACTACCGGAAACACCGTCAATCTATCCGTTGCTGCATTTTCGCCCACGAAAGTTCTCGTGCTGGTGGCCAATTCCAGCGATGGCAATAGCGCGTTTGAGCTCGTGCACCTCGGGTCGAGCGAAGTCCTCCGTGGGCGAGACGGTCGTGGTTAGTTTCACCTGTCCAAGATGACGATGGAAACAACCTTCCATTGTCGAACCTTCATACTGCGACTTTCTCGGATACCGAGGCAAAAGGTCCTAGTATGTCAGGCGCACACCAAACGATGGCGCCACAATGTTCATACTCCTACTGTACGCGGCGTTCCCCTGGTCCTCAGAGAGGGACGCCTGACGGACAAGCAAAGGGGCTCGGCAGCACGACGATGTCCCTTTGCGCACAGACCACAGATTACGGCCGTCGGCCATTCTCTGACCTCCGCCGATTGGTGTCGACGCGAGTCTACGGGAGTGTCAACGTGCTTGACTCACGCAAAAAGCCACTCCCTAGTGTTTTTTTGGAGGATCGATTTATAACGAGGTGAGAACCAAAGCAAGAGCTTATCGCGATTATCTACTAACCGAGCCCCTGAGTGACTCCGCCACCGTATCACTGAACCCTTCCCGAGCACCTTCAAACACCTCGCGTACTGTGTCATGTCTGTTTTAACCGTCAATAGGCCAACCCATGGAACATATAGGGAGGTGAGTCGCGCTGCGTCTTCTCGGGTGCCAGCGTCAAACATCCGTCGTTCTCTTGACCACCCAAAAAACAAAAACTCCCTTCACGCTTTGCCATGCGCTTCATATCAGCTCTCTTCTCCAGCTTCTTGTTCGCTTCTGCAGCTCTGCCAATGGATTCCTCTGGTGAACGTGTCCAACCACGGATCCCTGACCGTGTAGCACAGTCTTCCTTTGGTGCCTCCAAGGCTGGTGCTATTTTGGACAAGCCTGCTGTACGTGATCATTCTCATGAATCACGTCTTGCTTAATTTCACTTGTCCGTTCCGACAGAATACCTTCCGTTCTGTTAGTGCCATTTTCACCGTCCCCACAGAACTTCCGGGTGAAAATGGTTCAGCTGCCTCTATTTGGGTCAGTATTGGTGGTGACACGTACCCTGGTGTCATTCTCCGGACCGGGGTCGACTTGACCGTCGATAAAAATGGGCCTTCTTTCATACGTAAAGACGTTAAACCCTACATCACGGCCTATCTCGCTCATACATCTTTGTGTAGCTTGGAACCAGTGGTATCCCGCTGATAAGCAATACTATGATTCGGTTTCCATCTCTGCTGGACACACCATCAAACTAAACGTCACGAGTTTGTCGGAGACGTCGGGCCTCGCCAGGGTCGAAAATCTCAGCAATAACGAGTCTAACGAGCAGCACCTCAGGTCCAGCTCTGCGCTCTGTGGGCGGAGCGCCCAGTGGATTGTTGGAGCTTCGGAAACGGGTGGAGACCCCCACCCTTTGGCCAACTTTGGAACAGTGATCTTTTTGGCCGCCACGGCCATCGGTACTGAACGGTCTTACACACCTGCTGATGGGGCCGCAATCGTCGAAATCGTGGAGGATGGTCTACTTCGGACTTCCACCTTGATCAACGGTTCGTCTGTTAGTGTCAGTTACCAGTAGGATCAGAAGTTTGGTGTGAGGAAGTACCGTAGTAGCCGAAAGCTGTGTTTTGTGTTGCATCACCGGCAATGACCACCGTCACGCTCATCTGCTTCCGAGCGGCGTATTTGCTAGCATGAGGTGTTAGTAGAGCAGAGGTCGGGCAAACATTTGGCGTCGGTTCCGAAAGTCGCTGTGAAGCATGAACAACCAAACATTGATTTCAATTTCCTTCGACAGGTTTTCCCTCACTATCAAGCATTCATGGATATGGGAAGTTGATCCGAAGCGACTGGACGGTGGTTACTCGTTATGCAGAGGTGTGATAATGGTCTTGGTCGCCCCCGCGTCATTTTCGCATATTCCCATTGTGCTTCTGAGCCGTCTAGGCCCTGAATATGTTGGTGCAGCTACTATGATCCCTATCAATCATACGTTCCCTACTTTAGCATGTGTTGGTTGTGGGACTGACCAGGTACGCGGTTGACCAGGAAAGTGGTACAGTAACCGATACAGTGGTAGACTTGCATAGTCTCCTCTTTCTACTTTCATGTTTTTTTTTTCTTCTCATGATCCACCGCATGCC
>JBBPKI010001036.1:0-15415 GCA_038089155.1 Nevesoporus exiguus
TCACATACACCTGAGTCATGTCCCATCATCCCACAAGTAGCACATCAGGTGGTGGGGCAGAGAGAGGCAGCATGACCCCAATGGTGGCATGTATTGCATTGTACAGAGAGACATTGAGCACTATTGTACCCTGGCATCCATTGTTTGCATTTGGGGCAGCAGTACTGGGGGCAGTGCTTCCAAAAATATCTGAGGGCTTTACACTGAAAGCAACGGGTCACCACAAGGTTCTCTGGTGAGATCTTGGGATGGGGTGGAGATGGCAGGACTTGTTCTGGGACAGAGATTCTCTGACTAGCAGGAGAGATGGTAGCTGGGCAAGGGATGGGTGCTCCGACGGGAGCAGGAGTGGCAGGCACGGATGGAGGGACAGGATGTTCCTGGAGTGGAGCGTGAAGGATAAGGTCTTGCTCTTCATACTCGTTAAGCTCTTCGTCAGTTAGGGTGTTGTAGATGGGTTGAAAGACCAGCCAAATGTCCTCAGGTTCAAGAGAAACAATGGCATCATCAAAGCCGACAGCAAGAAGAGCATCGAGGAGGTGGGAACATATCTGGTGCATCCCTGTGTGAGCTCCATTGAGGTGAGGGGCAGAGATAGTGTGATGGTTTGGGAACTGTTTGAAGTAACAGGTGGTTGTGTTCAACAAAGTGGCAAGGGCAATAAGGGGTTCCAGTCCAATAGTGGACCTGGAGATGGGGCAACATCCTATAATACAAAGAATAGAAGGGCAAGACAGAAGAGTAGAATAGAGTAAATGTCATTGAAAATTGGGGAGAAACTTAGCGAAAACACGATGAGTGCTAGCAGCAGCAGCAAACTCTGAATGAGACATATAGATCTAGTTATGTTGGGCAGTGAGTAGGTGGGAGATGGCTCTAGTGAAGAGGATGGTGGCTGGGAGAATGGAAACAAGGATGGCAAGAATATAAAGGAAAACAAGGATGGCAATGAACTTTTGCTCAGCCATGGATCAATCAGTATCCATGTGAGCATTTTTTTATAGTCCGCTAACAACTCCTGTGCTTGATCAAGATTGCTTTCTGGTTCCCAGGTGTTTTCTGATGTCAGGTAACCAAGCCATTTGATCAGGTATCACCTTCATGATCCTTTGCCTCTATGGGCTAATACTGCCTCAACCTTGTATTCCTCTTCATTGTTAAGGAGGTTGGGGGGATGACAAGGGAAGTTTTCTCCAAACTCAATGGTGGTGCAGTAGGGTGAGAGCAGAGATGCATGAAATACATCATGGATCTTCCAGGTTGGGGGTAGCTTGAGTCAGTAAGCTACAGGGGAGAGGACTTGGGTAATTTCAAATGGTCCTTCTCTTTTTGGTGCAAGCTTCCTGGAAGGGTAATCAAAGCAGAGATTAGTGGCTTCCAACCACACCTTATCTCTGACTTTCCAGGAATGGAATCTGGAGGTGATCCGATCTTTCATATATTGTGCAGCCTTCTGATGGGCTGTGAGGGCTTCATCTTGTCCTTTGGAGATCAAGGACAGGTGCGTTTCTAGAGTGGGGAGGAAGGTTTTACCTAAATTGGGATACAATCTCGGGTGGTATCCTATTATGAGGAAAAATGGTGTTCCCTTAGTGGTGGAGTGTACTGCAGAGTTGTGTGAAAACTTGGCCATTGGTAGGAGATCAGTCCAGTCCTGGGCTCTCCCTTTGCAGAATATCCAGAGGTAAGTTTCCAGCTCTTGGTTGATGTGTTCTGTCTCACCATCAGTCTGCGGGTGGTAGGCAGAGGACAACTTCACATTGAATTTGAGCAGCTGTGCCACTTCTATGGCAAAGGTGGAGGTGAACTGAGGTCCTCTGTCAGAGATGATGGTGTTGTGGAGACCAAAGCACAGGAAGATCCAAGTGAAAAATAGTTTAGCCACTCCTTCCGCATCAATAGTTTTAGAACAAGGGGTGAAAATTACCCCCTTCATAAGGCCATGGTCAACCATGACCATAATGGCATCAAAAGCACCCACACAGGGCAGTCCAGAGATGAGATCGATGGAGATCTGCTGGAAGGGGCAGATCACGATGGAGGAAAGCAGGGATAGGGGCAGTACTGTAGGGTGAGTATTAACCTTATTTGCCTGGCAGACAGCATAGCCCAATACATAACACCAGACAAAGGTAGCCATCCCAGGCCACCAGTAGTTGTGGGAAAGTTGCTGTTGCATCTGGAAAATACCCTCATGGCCCCCATTCAGGGATGCATGGAGTGAAGAAACCAAGTCAGGGCAGGCCAGTTCCAGGATATAAAGACAATTTTTGTAATAGAGCTGCCCATCAGTGACCCTCCAATCCTGGAGGGTAGAGTGGGGGAGTAGGGGAAGCTCATCTTTCAGGGTGTCTATAGCCTGGAGGACCAATGGATCAGAGGCGAATGAGGCCTTGATCTTTGTAGTGAGGGTGAGGTCTAGGGCTTGGATGGCGACATGTTCTGGGAGGTACTCATGGAGAGATGCATCAACCGGAATGATTGACATCAGTTTGTTGTCGTCTAAGGTGTCCACCTCATTCTTGTGTGAGAGTGCATTGGCTGGCCCCATCTGGGACCCTGGGGTGACCTGTCAAACAATGTCAAAATCCTGTAGGAAGAGGCTTCAACGAGCCTGTCATCATGAGAGGTTTTGGGGAGCACACATATATGAAAGATTTCTATGGTCCATCATGATAGTTACTGGATGCTTGGTACCTCTGAGGTACTGTCACCATTCTTCTAAGGCTTTGATGACAGCCAACAACTCTCTATCATAGATGTCATAGTTTTGTTCTATGGGAGCAAGAGTGGAAGAGAAATAGGCAACTGGGTGTAGGTCGCTGTTACCATCAGTTTGCATCAGGATGGCTCCTACAGTGGTGAGAGAGGCATCGGTTATTAACATGAAGGGTTTGTCAGTGTCAGGGAGTGCAAGGGTAGGTGCTTGGGTAAAAACCTTCTTCAAGGCTTGGAATGCTGCTTCTTGAGCCTCTCCCCATGCCCAAGGCTGCTTTGTCTTGGTGAGAAGGTGTAATGGGGTGGTAGTAGCAGAAAAGTTCGGAATGAACTTCCTATAGAAGTTACAAAACCCAATAAATGATTGGACTGCTTTTACCGATTGGAGTGCTATCCAACTTGTAATGGTGGAGAGTTTGGTGGGGTCCATCTTGACAACCCCTTCTCTGACTACCATGCCCAAGTATTCCACTTCTGGGGCATCAAATGTGCATTTCGAGATCTTCAGGGAAAGGTGGAGTTCCCTAAGTCACTGCAGGACCTTTTTTGTCCTGTCATGGTGAGTGTGGAGGTCCACCAAATGAATCAGTACATATGTCATCCATATAAATGATTACCCATCCTTGAGCAATGTAATCCCTGAACAAATGGTTCATAAAAGCCTGAAAGGTTGCCGGTGAGTTGCATAAGCTGAAGAACATTACAGTGGGCTTGAATAACCCAAGCAGGATGATGAATGCCACTTTCCATCAGTCTTCCAGTCAGATAAGGATGTTGTTATATCACCATTGCATGTTGAACTTTGTAAAGTATCTAGATCCTTTTAATTTATCCATGAGGTCAGAGATCAGTAGTAGAGGGTAGGCATTTTTGACAGTATGCCTGTTGAGGTACCTAGAGTCTTGACAGGGTCTGAGTGTCCCATCTTTCTTCAGTATGAAGAAGAACAGTGAGGCTTGAGGGGATTTGGACGGGATGATCCTTCCTGTCTTGAGATGCTCTTCTATGAAGCTTTTACATGCTTCCTGTTCTTGTGGGTTCAATGGGTAAACTTTGGCTACCTTCAGTACAAAGGTATTCTTGAGTTCGATGGCATGGTCAAAGGGATGGCTAGGGGGGAGTAGATCATGGGTCTTTTTGGCGAAGATGTCTGCAAACTCTTCAAGCTCTGGGGGCAGCTTTATCTCTGCCTTCTTGGCGTCTGAGGCTATCCAAGTGGATAGGGTGGTTTTGCAAATATATTCTCCTTTGAGCCACCCTTCTCTTTTCTTTAGCCAACGTTCAGTGGTTTCATCGGGGTTGGTGTCTAGGAACCTGAGCAGGTATTGTTGTGGTACAGTGTCAGTGGGTTGCAGGAGAGGTCTGGGAACATCCGGAAGGATTACCACTCCTTCGGTCCAGTCTATCTTGAGGTTGACCTGTCTGAGCCATGTTATTCCTAATATGATCTGGGGTTGTCCACAGCCAATAATCATCAGTGAGATCCAGTTGTTATTCTCTCCTATAGAGAGAGTTACATTAGTGCATGAGGTAATCATACCTCAAGAGTTCTCTGTTCTGTCCACATTATAGGCTTTGATGGGTTCTATAGCAATGATGGAGAGATCCAACTTCTTGATGAGGGTGGGGTCAATGAAGTTTCCTGTGGCACCGCAGTCTACTAGTGTGGTGGTTTCGACAGTTTTAGCTCTATGCTTCAGTATCACCAAGAAGTGTATTGATCTATTGTTACTGGAACTAAGTAGTACAGGAGTGATGATATGAGAGGCAAACATTAAGGTGGCCTCTCCCTTTAAAAACCCTTAGAAGCTCCCTCTAGAGTGGTTTCTTTTTCTTCCTTGTAGCAGATCTTCAGGACTGCTAGGACTTTGTCCTTGCTTCAACCTTTCTTCTCAAGGGAGCAGACATACTCCTTGATAGGAGATAATTTTGGTGGTGGTGAAGGTGGAATTTCAATGGTGGTGACGGTGGCGGTTCTGGGGGATTGTGGGGATCTTTTTTTATAGTTGCTATGGTTCCTAGAAGAATATCCCTTCCTTTTGCAAATGAAGCACAGGTGGTCTCTGATGCAGCAGGCCTTTTCTGGTGGAGATAATCTAATGGCATCTATCTCCATGGCATTCAGATCTCTGCTTGCAGAAGTTGGGAAACATCCTCCAGCTCTGATGGACTGGATTAGGTTTTGCTGTTTATGAAACTTCTGGGTGTCGGCAATCCATTTTGCTAGCATGTCTGGGATGGTAACCTGCATCAGTATGAGATTTCCTAACTTCTCATCTAGGCCTCTAAGGAACTTCCTGCAGATCTCCCCTTTGTCAGAGATCTTTGCCTTGGCCTGTAAAGAAAGGAAATCTTGGACATATTCTTGGAATCCATTGTCAATCCTAGTGGTGGGGTTATGCCAAACTCTTTGCCTAATATAGTCTAATGCATTAGCAGCATTCTGCTTTTCTTTTAATGGGATGAATGCTGTGAGGAATTCTTTCTCCAGTGTATTGAAGTCTTTACCTTTGGTATTGGTATCATTCATCTTGTCATACCAGCCCTCTGAGAACTGGACTCTGTGTCCAGTGCTCATCTTGTTAAGCACTGTAAATATCTTGGACTCATCAGTCATGAATAGGGATGAGTTTACTGCAAAATGGCCCTTCATGGCCTTGATCCATCTCATGGCATCATCTGACTTCCCTGAGAAGTTGGCAGGAAGCATTGACTTTAGCTTGGACTTGGACGTCATGTTGTTGGGTGAGGGTGAACATGTAAGCGGGGCATTCCAATTGTGTTATCTCAGGGGTAGGCTCGCTACATACTGTTGAAAACTAGCAATGTTTTTGCTAGGGCTGCTGGATGCTTCTAGTTCACTGGGTGTGTCTACAGCGATACTCTCTTGTTCTTCCTCTGAAGAATCTTCATTGTCTGGGACACAAAACATTGCCACTCAGGCTGCCTGCAATACAGTGCATATGAGAGGGGATCCTCTCCTTTCTTGGGGGTCTTCCTGGCGAGGGGTGCCAGCGGAGGAGCCAGTAACTCTGTGAGAGGGGCATATGGGATCAATGGTGGGTGAGCTTTCTTAAAGAAGAAGAGGCAGGGGACAAGCCAATTCTTTTGTAATGGTCATGGTCTCCTATTATCTACAACTGCCTTCTACCTCTGGGCTATCAGCCAACCTAAACTAGAGAGGCACTCACAAAGAGGTGCAGCATCCCTGAGTAGGTGTAGAAGGGCTTGGGTCAGTGGGGTGACTCCTCAAAGTTGGCTGACGACGTTCTGTCTCGTAGAATGTGCTCAACTAGCAGGATGACCCAACTCAGGGTTAGCTATTGATAAAGGATGGACTCTCACCGAGTCAAAGAAGTACTCCTCTGAGAACTGGCCACTCTCCTTGGATAAGGCAGGCAGGGACAAGGGCTCTCCTCCTTGAGTAAGGTGAGCAAAGACAAGCGGAGTGAGCAGGCAATAATTAACCACAAAGATGTTAAGAATTGGCTGAGGTAGCCACTACTGTACATGGAGATTTAAATAGTGTCTACCTATGAGAGGCTGTGCTCACAGCAAATGGTGGTAACCATCTATCAAAGATGGTGGAGAAGATAATGCATCACCAACAAAAGATGGTGATGAAACATGCTATGCAAAAAGATATCAAAAGAGATAGAAGCTGCAAAGTCAGAAACTATAGTAACTGGATCAGGCAGATGTCATCCATATACAGGATGACTAGGTATGGAATATATACTTCCCATGTGATCGGTCCCTCCCAAAGTCAAAGAAGAAAAATAAATAGAAGGTGATCATGAAGAAATAAAACTGTAACAGGATTGACATCATGAATGTGGAATCAGAGGATGATGATGATGCAAACAGGAATGAGGATGAGAGCAAGTAATCATACATCAATTTGCTAGCAGCCAAGTATACTAGTACAATGAATATGATTGCAACTTGAGTTTGTCTATGCTCTGGAACACTTCTGCTTCAGACCCTCTTGGTCTTCTTCCACATTCTTTTCCTTATCTCCACTGTTCTCCTGAATGTTCTCATTGTCGCCCTGGACAGTGTCTTCACCCTCATCTGATGCTGGGATATAAGGTGGTCCACTCTGGACCACTCCACTTCCACTCTGTTTTCTGTTTTCCATTTCTTCTTTTTGATTCTTGGTCTTCTGTTGCTGCCCACTCTGGTGGCATCAGGTCCATTTTGAACTATTCTGTTTTCTTGTTGTGTTCTTTCTTTTTGCTTACTCTGTTTTTCACCCTCAGTTTACCCCTGACTTCTTCTGTTTCTCTTTTCAGTCTCTGTTTCTGATAGTTTCTGTCAACTCCAATGAACTCTGGACAACTCCAGAGCTCTCTGATTACATTTCCATTCATATCTTCTATTCCTTTTGTAGCCTTCCATTTCTGCCCCTCATGGTTTGGTCCACTTCAAACCATTCCATTTTGGTGCTTTCACTCTCTGTTCTTCTTTCTCCTTTGTTTTCCATTATTGACAGCTCTCTGTCAACTCTGATGAACTCTAGTCAACTCTAGACAATTCTGTTTTCCTCTTCTCCCTTGGGGCAATCCACCTCTATGACCTTTGGGTCAATCTCTTTGAATTCATTGATGTTTGTTTTGTTTAGGACATTGCATACTCATCTAATATTTGATCCATTGATTGAGTAGATATAAGAAGTGGCAACTTTGTCTAACACCCTCACAGATTGAATGTCAAAACCTCCACACTCTGGTACTCCATCTGAAATCAATCCTGGGAGTTGTCTGGATTTGCCCAAGGCTTCAGGCCTTTCTGCAGTTACAGTCTGTGGACCTCTGACTGGTTTCATCCAGATTTCTCCCCATGTTCAGGACTAACCAATGAATATTCCATTTAGCTCTGTGCCATCTCTGGCACCCTTTAGTTTTTCCTTTTCATTTTTCTTGCCACTATTTTCTTTTATTTAGGTCTTTGAGCTTTGTGGTCTGGTCCTGCAGATTTCTGACCAGCCTTGTCTGGATATTCCTCCCTGCACATAGGATTGATGTTACATCCATTCATCCACCCCTCTATAGTGCCAACTCCAGCCAACTCCAGTCCCTCTGTCCATCATCCTCAGTCATCTACTCCTCAGAGCTTCTACCCTAGTACTCAACTCTGGTGCCTCCAGCATCAACTCTGCCACAACTCCAGTTGGTTTTCCTCCTCCTTTGTAGTTTCCTTATTCAGACTATTTCATAACTTATGACATTGTTGTATATCCCAACCCTGTATTCATCCCTATGTTTCACTTATCCCTTGATTTCCATTATTCTTTATCTCTGAACTCCTTCATTTCACACCTCACATTGATCCTAGAATGAGTCATCTTTCTTCTCAGTATATAAGTCCTCTGTACTCTGCTCTGTATGTCCTCAGTACAAATATTGATTAAATCTCTCCTCTCTCTCTTGTCTAATCTCCTTGCCTCATCCTCATTCTCCTCTCCCCTCTGGAACCTCTGCTCTCACGTCCTCCAAAATCCAAGGACCAGACTTAGACAAGGACATGACACATAAGTCCTACACCAAGTTCTCATAAGTCCCCTTTGTCTTCATTACTCCACTCAAACTCTGGTCCACCTCTGCTGCTTACCTCCACTTCTCTCCTCAGCCCCTTTGGACCTCCAGTCAAACTTGACCTGGAGGACCCAGACTTGACAATTGACCATGATTGTCCTTGGCCTCCAACCAGTCTCCAATATTGTTTTCTTCTTCAGGACCTTTCTGTTTTCTACCCTATTGGTCTATTTCTACCTTTTTCTCCTTTTTATTCTTCTGTTTCTGTTTACCTCTGCACTCCATTATCTCTGACTTTACTCCAATTACCTCTGCTTTACTCTGCTACAACTCCAATAATTTTCGTTTTCCCTTTATTTCTCTTCCTTACCTTCTAGATATTTCATGGTCAGTGTTCTCAGGTCCCACTTGGGCCTCAAGGGCTCAGCCTTAAAAGGGAGGCACCACCCCACCTCCACCTATCCCTGTCCCCTTCACCCTCCAGATCCTCCCATACCTCCAGAGTACTCCAATTTTCTTTCACCCTTCCATGTCTTTCCTCTAACATCTCTAGTATGCTAGTTATACATATCCATAACCTCTGAACTCTTCATATATTCAGGATACCCTCATCCCTAATCTCCAAATGCCTCCAAGACTCTTCACTCACTCCAGCAGCACAAGAGTTACTTTTCAAAACCTCTGTCTTCACCTGTGGTAACCTTGAGGTACACCTCCACCCAACCCCACCTCCTTAGTCCATTGTCTAGCTCCCTCTAGGACTTTCTGTGCTTTGCCCTCTGACTTCTCTTCTGCCCTTTGAGGGCACTCCATCCACCATCCCCTAGATCATTTGGTACATTGAGTCCTCCTCTTGCTCTCTCTCTCTGGATGTGCTACTAGCAGTATCCCTCCATGTTTAACTCCAAAAACTCCGGACATACTCCAG
Organism: Nevesoporus exiguus; assembly: GCA_038089155.1. NCBI lineage: Eukaryota > Fungi > Basidiomycota > Agaricomycetes > Boletales > Boletaceae > Nevesoporus > Nevesoporus exiguus. The sequence continues at coordinate 9,184 of JBBPKI010001036.1, forward strand.
AGTACTCTCTTCTCTTCTCTTCCATAACCTCTGTAATTTATAGTACACCTCTGCTTTTTCCCTCTGGTCTCCCTTTGCCTTTTCTTCATCTTTTTCCTCTTCTGTTCATTTTGTTTACTATTCTGCCTTTTATTTTTCTGCTCATTCTGCTTACTCCTGCCCCTCTGGTGCATTTCTGTGCCCCTCCATCTCCCTCCATTAGCTCTGGCTCAATTTAGTTTTTCTCTGGTTTCTCCATTTCTCTTTCATTTTCCCTCTAGTGTCTAGAACCCTCTGGTAGCTTGTGTACACTTCCATTTTTCCAGCCCACTCTGGGAACCTCTGATTCCATTTTGGGACCCTCCATCTTCTCCTTCACTCTCTAGCTCTCTCTGGGCATCTCTAATCCCCTTCTGAGGCCCTCCTGTTTTTTATTTTTGTCTCTGTTTCCATCTTCTCTGTCCTCTGTCTTTTTGTTTTTGTTCTCAGTTTCTCCACCTCCATTTTCACCCTCCAGTGTTCCCACTCCATCCTCCAAATTTCCTCCACTACCATCCTTCATGCACTCTGCAGTCTCCAACATCTGTTCCCTTCATTTGCACACCCTCCAAGCTCTGTGTATCAATCCCTTCACCTCATGCATTATTTGCATCTGTTCCCTGTCTAGATTTGTGCCCGAAGGCACTCCCTCACCTCTCTTGTGCTGAGGCTTGGAGTCTTCTTTGAAGCAGCTGATTATAGGTGGTGGTAGGATTCCAAGTTTTCTAGCATGGTCTCAATGAAATCATTGTCACATTCAACTCCATGTGGTACCCTGCCTTGGATTTGGGCCCAGTAAGCAACTCCATTATCCCCTCTGTCAGTGCACCCTCTCCACAGAAGCTTGATCACTTCCTTGGACTGGCTCTGCACTCTATCCATGCTAACTGAGGCCTTGAGGGCTCAGTCTTAAAGGGGAGGCACTGTCATATCCTGTGCCATTCCATCCATCTCTGACCTCTTTGACTCCAACTCTGGTCATCTCCTGTCATCTCCTGCCAACTCCAGCCATCTTTGTCTCCCTCAGTCCATCTCCATTCCTTCATGCTCAGAGTTCCATTCCTCTGCTCAGACCAATGCTATGCATGGACTAGTACTTGGTTATGTATACCCAGACCTGGAACTCTTTTGTATGTTATTCATCTATTTGTTGTATCTTTGTAATACTTGTCTCAGAGCACAGCTCCTATGCTGCACTCCAGCATACTTTACTTCTGAACTCTTCATATATAATCTCTGTACATTCCATTGTGTAACTTTAGCACAAATATCAAATCAGTCCTACTCTCTTTACTCCTGTCGCAATCTCCTTCTCCTTCTCCTGTTGGAACTCCAATCCTCTGAAATATGAGGACATGGACCTGTTCAAGGGCACAACACATAAGTCATGCACCAATGTCCTCCTGAGTAACTCCTTCTCCAACTCCTCTACTCTGGACTTCAGTCCATCTCTGAGACTAACCAGTCTACTACCCTCTTAGTCCCTCTGGACCTCTGATTGGACTTGAGTTTGGAGAGTCTGGACTTAATAGAATAGAGTGATCACAAAATAAGAGGAGAGTGACTTTTGTTGATATTTGTACTAAAGAATAGTACAAGAGGTACATAGGAGTTAAGTAGGAATGGAATAAGTGGAGAAGATACAAAATGGAATGAAAATAGTATCTGACAAAGATGGAGGTCATATGAAAACAATCTAGGAGATAAAATGCAACCTAAGGGTCACAGATTGTCAAGAATACAAATAAGGGATGGAGGAGAGTCTAAAGAACAAAGGAATCAACAAACAGAGATAAGATCCAGGATTTTCTGAGCAAGCACAGCCACAGATTTAATTAGAGAAGCAGAGCTCTGAGCATAATAATAACAAAGGTGGGCTGGAGGAGAATGGTGGTGACTGGAGAAGGTTGAAGAAGGGGCCAGAGGAGATGGAGATGGCTGGTTGGGCACAGATATGACAAAGGTCAGATGCAATATAAAGATTGCAGATTGTCAAGGATACTAATAAGAGATGGAGAAGGAATGAAAGAGACAAAGGGAACTATAAATAGAGATAAGATCTGGGCAGTTCCAAGTGAGCACAGCCACATGTCCAATCAAAGGAGCAGAGCTCCAAGCATGATGGTAACAGAGGTGGACTAGTGTCATATCCTGCCCAACTCTGGTCACTCTGGATCCACTCTGGCCTAGTTACTCTTGTTGTGTGCACATATTCAACTCTGGATCAACTCCATTTGTCCTCCAGTTCATTCTCATTCAATATCCTAGATCTTGACCACAGATCTTTTTCATGATGTCTACCTTGACATCTCTCAGTATGTTCTCCTATGACATCTCCATTTCTGTTTCATCTTGACATCTCTACTCCCATTCTATCTTAATATCTCTACAATGTTTTATCTTGACTTTCATTTCCCTTACATAGTTATCTCTGTGCCTGCACATATTGTAGGCTTACCTGATCTCATCTCCTCTAGTATATAAAGTCTCTACTTCTATCTATAGATACCTCAGTTCAAATCTCAACTTGACCTCATCTTAATCAGATGTTCTCCTCTGGTCTTCAGTCCTAGACTCTCCTCCAATCTTTGACCCTCTACAAATTTAGGACACTGGAGTTCTGCAAGGGCACACCACATAAGGTGAAGCCAAGTTCCATTTGACTAACCTAACTCTGGAAGTCTGGAGTTAGTCTGGAATTTGTCCACCTCAGTGTTTAATAGTAGATTTGAACTCCCACTTGCAAAAGTCCTTGCTGATGTGGCAACCAGAGTTACCTGTTCCTGTTCTCATGCACTTGTGAATGTATCTAATGTCCTACACCCTTTTAGCAGCAGTCACCAAGGCCCCAATCTCATCAACCAATTCTGTAGCTTCTCTGCTAGATGCAAGCCAGGCTTGGCATCCCAGGTGCCAGCACCCCCACACTCTCCCACTCTAGGAGCTTGCATCAAAGAGCTACCTGTTGATGACCCACTGATTGACAAAGAAGCCCCTCTATTGAATTCAGCATTGCTCCACACTCCAATAAACCTGAGTATTCACTCTGATGCTCTGGAAAATCCTGGAGGTGATCCCTCCTCTGGTAGTGACACCAACCTTCCTGAGGATGATTTTGATTCTTCCATGGATAACAAATCAATTCCACATGATATGCTTGGCAAGCTCACCAATGCCATTCACAGCCTCACTCACTTCTCTTGTCACAAGCTAGAGTCCTTGCAGTGAACCAAAGTCTGGGAACCAGACCAGTTTGATAGGACTGACCCCACAAACCTGGGTTTTCCTGGTTGAATGCAAGTTGAACTTCCAAGATCATCCCAAAGCCTTTGCTTAGTCTTACCTCAAGGGTATGGTGTTAGAGTGGTTCAAACCAGACCTCCTTCAGATGGAAGATCTGCTGCTCCAGCCCATCTGGATGGACAACTTCAAAGAGTTTGTCCTGGAGCTCCAGATCAACTTCAGACCACACAATCCCATTGGAGATGCAGAGCATCAGCTTGATTATTTGACAATGAAGGACAATCAAAAGATTAACAAGTATGTTGTTGAATTTAACCAGATTGCATCTCAAGTCCAGAGTTAGAGAAGGTGCCCTCCAGCACCATTTCTATAATGGACTTCCAGACCATATCAAGAATGAAATCTTATGCATTGGCAAACCCCCTACCCTTGCTGAACTCTGCCAGCTCACACATGCTATCAATGCTCATTATTGGGAGTGTAAGTCGGAGATTAGCCACCAGGTGAAGTCTTCTGGCAGCCCTGCCAAAGTGTCTAACAAGCCCTCCACCCTGTCTGCCAACTCTGCTAGTACCTCTGGCTCTAAGGAATCAAAAGGCAAGTCTGCCAATTTCTCCAGTTCTTCTAAAGCCTCCACTACTCCAAAGCCAGACTTGTCATCCAAGCTCAGAAAAGATGGTAAGCTTACAGCCAAGGAATGCAAGCAATAATTCAACAACAATCTCTGCATGTTCTGTGGTGTAGCTGGACACATAGCCAAGGACTGTTCTAAGTCCATGTCCTATGCAGCTAAGGCTTGTGCCACTAAGACCCCAACTCTGGAAGCTAAACCAGACCCCTCTGAGGTGAAAAAATAAGCAGTAGCCTCCATGACTCCACACAAACAGGAGGTTGCATTGACTCTTCCCATGTATCTTTGGAGATCCAACTCAATACATCTCCCCTTTTAGACCCTAGATCCCTTATACCATCTGTCTCTCTAATCTCTTACAACATTCTTGCCTTTTCTGTGTTGTTGGATTCTGGATCCTCCAACTGCTCTGTAGATTCTGCTTTGTAAATGAATACGCACTTTCAACCTACTCAGTTCCTCTGATGCAACTCCAGTTATTCAATGGAATCTCCAACTCTATTCTTTTCCAAGCCATCGACCTCTCTGTCCACTTTAAAACTGGTGATATCACTTCAAAGATATTTTATGTCACTCTGCTAGATGGATTCTGGGCTATTGTCCTGGGACACAACTGGCTCACCCACTACAATCTGTTGATTGATTGGATTGCAAGCAGTATTTTATTCTGGCCACCAGAACAGCCCATACCAGCACCTATGAGCTCATCTCTGCAGCCTCCAGCATCTCCAGTCCCACCTACTCTGGCTCCAGTCCCCTTGCCTTTGGCTGACTCCACTTCTTCTGATCCACTGCATTTCTCAGAGCACAAGGCTTTGCTGATCATGCACCTTTCCACTTGCTTGTTGTCTTAAGGGCTCCATGCAGTTTAGTCTGCAACTCCGCTCTAAGGAAAGTGACCTCCATGTTGTATCCACTGTCCCTGATCCAGCTGATCTCTCCAGAGTTCCCTGGAGGGATATATGACAGAATGTACAGAGGTTTTATACTAGGAGATCAACAGGGACATCAAAGTCAGGGAGCAAGTGAAACAGAATCAAGGGTCCAATAAGGGACAGAGAAGGGATGAAGGAAATGAAGGGAAGTACAAATGGGAATGTATGAAAGATATCCAGGTTCAAGAATAGCCAAGTACCTGTGCAAGCACAGCCTTGGTCAGAGTAGAGGAGCAGTGCTCTGAGCATGGAGGAAGTGGAGTTGGACTGAGGGAGACAGAGGTGACCAGAGATGGTCAGAGATGGGCTGGAGGGGACAGAGATGGATGGGATTTCATGGATGATGTGACATCCCTTCTCCAACCATCTCTGGTCCCCTCTGTTTTCCCCTAGTTGTTAAACACTGGGGCAGACTAACTCTGGACTAACTCTGGACTTCCAGAGTTAGGTTAGTCAAATGGGACTTGGCTTCACCTTATGTGGTGCACCCATGCAGAAGTCTGGTGTCCTGAATTTGCAGAGGGTCAGAGATCAGAGGAGAGTCTAGGACTCAAGACGAGAGGAGAATGTCTGATTAAGATGAGGTTAAGTTGAGATTTGAACTGAGGTATCTATAAAGTAGAGACTTTATATACTAGAGGAGATGAGATTGGGTAAGCCTACAATGTGCACAGGCACAGAGGCAACTGTGTAAGTGAAATGGAAGTCAAGATAAAACATAGTAGAGACATTGAGATGGAATGGGAATAGAGATGTCAAGATGAAACAGAAACAGTGATATCATAGGGGAACATACTGAGAGATGTCAAGGTAGAACATAATGAAAAAGGTCCAAGGTCAGGATCTAGGATATTGAATGAGAATGAACTGGAGGATCAATGGAATTGATTTGGAGTTGAGTATGTGTGTGTGACTGGAGTAGCTAGGCCAGAGTGGGTCCAGAGTGGCCAGAGTTGGGCAGGATATGACAGTATTCCTCTCTTAGGCCTGAACCCCTGAAGGCGATTAGCATGTGACTCAGTTGATTGGTTTTGGAGTCTGAAACAGTATTTTGTTCATCTGTTAAAAAAGAAACCTGGGTGCTTGGGGTCACTTCATCCACTACCACCATCCATCACCATGTCCAGCATATCTGATATCAAGATCTGGTCTGACAACTCCCTGGCAGAGAACAAAAATGATGATAAGCTGTGGAGGGCAAAGGCCAGTGAGTGGAGGAGATGGGTCAAGGTCAAGAAGGAGGAGGAGGCATGGAAGAAGGCAGCAGAGGAGGCCACAAGGAAGTGGGCAGAGGAAGAGGCCACAAGAAAAGGGGAGAGTGGTTCAAAATGAGGTCACTCAGACTAACCAGAGCACAGGCAGAGCAGATGTGGGCTCAGCAGGCACAGGTGGGGCCAAGCAAGGG